>VYZW01008909.1:190721-234069 GCA_013401315.1 Balaeniceps rex
ACGCGCGGAGAAACGTTCTTTCGTTTAGGGGGGGGGGGGGGAAGAAAAAAAGATTCAGAGTGACTAGAAAGCTGGAATAAGCCTGGAATTTGTAACAAAACAAGAAGGGCGGTGAAAGTGGCTCTTACAAGGCTCCATAGGGGACTATCTCTTTAGAAGCAAAGAGCAATCAGCTACTCACACTAACTTCCTAGCCCTGTGTTTAGGCAGAAAACTGAGTGTTCTCATAAGTAGCCAGTAACCAGGGTAACCTGGGGCTGGTCACTGAAACTCTTTACCCGTCAGTCCCCTCTCACCTGTACAACAGGGGTTAAAATGTTTTACTTCCTTCTTTCCATCAAGGGATGGGGGCTGACAGATTAAACGCACTCATACCTATGAAGCCTTCCTCAGAAAGAAACTGCCATAAGGAGGGCAAAACCATCATTGTTATTGTGATTAGAAACCAAAGTCCTCCCATGCAGTTATTTAATTAAACCATAAATACAAATGGATAAGTGTCTAATGAGCCAGCTCCACACAGTATATTTATATTCCTCTGAAAAAGAACAATGCTTAAACTAGTTGCAAACAACAGTCCTCTCTCCCAGCCTGGTTTTCTCTGCAATCAGGAATCAGGCCGCACAGTAGTTTGCTGACAAATTGGTTCATGTTATGAAGATAATGAAGGCATCAAATTACTTCGCACTCCTTCCCCCTGGAAGCAGGGAGGCTCTTGCAGAAGGAGATTGCCAGGGTTTTATTTGTGCATGCATGTGTGTGTCATTTGTGAAAAGACAAGCCCCAGAGGCCCGTCAGCCAAGGCAGGATGGCTCGAACCGCTGCTTCCTGGCAAACTCACGCTGTTGCACTGACCTTCTGGCTGTGCACTTGTCAGTGCTGCAAGGGAGGTGAATATGGCAAAGATCCACAGCCCCTGAAAGGTGTTTCTTCCTTTAGTACCCACTGAGATGCCCCAGGTTGTTCTATGAGAGCGTGCATGGGTACCAGAAACCATTTAGTCATTTTAGGGCAGCTTTTCTTTAGGTCTAGTATACTCTGCTTTCCAGGAACAAAGTCTGAAGCAGCAGAGCCAGCAAAGCATTTAACCATGGATTGAGTAAGGTCGTCTTCAGAAGAACTTAAGCACTTGGCTAGATCACAGCCTTTCTGGACGGTGGCTCTGGAAGTTTTTCTGCCTCTCCCTTTCTGCCAGGTAAAAGGAGGTTTAACTCCTTCTTTGGAGGTGGTTCCTGAAACTCAGGAGTAGAAGGACAGCAGAGAGAAAACTATTCCCACCCTGAGCTGTTATTAATAAATAATGTATTCTGAACAGGTAAGATTTCAGTAAACTGGATCCAAACAGCTTTTTTAAAGCCCCTCCAGCCACTATGAGCATCAACAAGCCCAGCAAAGCTCTTTAGTGATCATAACAAATGTGTCAGGCTTTACCCTGCGATTGATTTGCTTTTGGGAACATAAGTTAAGCTTTAAATCTATATTTTATATATAATCAAGCAGCCAAATCAGCCTTTTGATATAGAACCCAGACCAGCCGCTGTGTCTTTATCTCAGAAAGCAGGAGGGCCAACAAAGCTACAGCCAGGGAAGTGACAGTTCTTCTTTATTATCCTCCCCGGTCGTGCCCATCTTCTCATCTCCCCTATCAAATTTCTGGGCCTTTTTGATAAAAAATAATTTAAGAGCGTGCTCCGCAGGAAGCGCACGAAGGTTACAGATTGAGTAATGCCTGGGAACCCCTCTTTAAAAGGTGCAACCATAACAAGGGCTTGCAAACGGGAGCAGCACGCCAGGCCTGCACACAGCCCCTTCTAGCGGCATGAAAGAGGATGCCGGGGTCAGGCACTACGGGAAAGCTCTCCTCCCTTCACGGTCACTAACATCTCCTTCTGCTGTTACAACCCAGATGAGGGAGGATTTTTAAACCTCACTGACTGTGCACTTGTTGATGTTGCTTCTTGTCTTGCCTCTCTCCCCCTTCTGCACTGCAAGCTTCCCAAAACAGCCCCCCTCTTCACCGTGGGGTCAGGCAGGAGAACACTGCTCCTGAGCTGTTTCTTATGAAAAAGGACTTAGTTTGGGGGGGAAGGTGGTGGGGTTTTGTTTGTTTGCTTGGTGGAGAGAGTACTTTAAAAACCAAACAAACAAAACAGTTTTCCCTGTTGTTTTTTTCTTTCTTTCTTTTTTGTCCTTTAAACTGCTCACACACTTGTTCTCTCCTCCTTTGCTGGAGTTATGGTTTGACATTGCAAATTCAGCAGCAATACCAGCTTCAGGGATTCTCTTCTGACTGCCTCTGCCTCTGCCCTGCAGTGTGTGATCCCCTTCGCTGTGCTGCTGCAGTGGTCCTGGCAGGGGAACTGATCCACTTTAACAAGAGACATGCGGGGCACTAAAGCAGGATTTTTCTTCTGCAGATGGATCAGTTCCCTGAGACATTTCACTGCACAACCTTACAAAACTGCATGGTCAGCATTGGATGCTGCAGGGTGGGAATGCCTCCAGACCGTGATGCCAATGAGGAGTTTTGCAGGTGAAACCACTGCTTGCCTTGGCTGGCTCATGCCTCACTTTGTTCTTCTGCAAGTAAACTGGAGTGTAGCATCTTTGGGTCAGCAATTATATTCAATTCTAAAGAGCTTATAAAACAAAGCCTTTTTGATGAAGCTGGGTTTTTACTTTAGCCTCTTGTGGGACATCTCAGATTTAAGCTTCCCACAAGGATCAAGGAAATCTGAGGATTTGGTTTAGGTGCATCTCATAGCCAGCTACAGAAGTGACTGAAAGGATTCCACCCATCTATGAAAGGTAAAATGGATTTATGTTCAAATTCACTGTTTAGCCCTCTGTGAATGCTCCACAAATCAATGTGTTTTTCACTTGCACGAATATCGCACAAATCAACATGCAACAGGAAATTTAAAATTAAGGCTGGCACCTCCATCTCTAATTCTCGCTGTCAAAGGGGAAGAATAGGAGGAAAAGACCTAAAAGGGCATATTTTGTGTATCTAGAAAAAATTGGACAGAAGGTTCTGCCAGTCACCCACAACCTTATCCCACATGGACCACGGCTCTGTTACAGACCAAGACACTACGGCACTCATATTCAATGGGCTGCATTCACAAATGTCAGCCCCTGAAAGCTAGATCAGCAGAAAGACAAGGATTTCTGAGCTTATCTATCACTTCTCACGCCAATTTCCCACCACTGTAATTTGCTTCCAGGCCAGCACTTAAAATTTTGTTACTTTACAAACTTTTTACCTTAGAATAGCGATGCAGCCCTGGAGTCGACACCTTGCCTTGAGATACCAGGTGGCAATACTATAATGCCCTTCCCCTCTGTTGCAATGTCCCACCAAAGACATGAGGAAAAAAAAAAGTAATTTTTCCTCTACGAGAAAAAGGGATTTAGTTCCAGATGATTATGTTGCAAAGGAACTACGTTACAGTTTGAGCTTTGCCAAATTCAGCTTGGATTCTTTAGTTAAACTATTTCACAAGATGTGACAATTTCAGCACTTCCTATGCCCTGAGCAAAACTTCCTAACCTGATATTCACAAGAGTGGAGTTTGCTTGGCTGTTGGAGGTTTTAGTAGGGTTTTTTGTGTGGTTTGTTTTTTTTTTTAAGCGTATTTTTAAGTTTTGCCTTGAAGTATCTTGGAAATGGGTAGTCTGGCTGATGGCTAACACCTGCGAGATGGGGTGGTTGTTCTGAGATTTTTCCAGTTCAATCTGAATCAGTTCCTAAAACATATCAGCCATGATCATCACAAATGTATGGAGCCAATTAGCGATGTACAATTTTCAGAAGTGAGCTGGGATTCAGGGAAGCTCCATTTTTAGGTTACTAATTTCAAACATTTTAAAATAACTTAGTTGCTTAGAAAGGGCTATTTTATACCACCCCATGCCAAGAACCCAAAGACTGAGCACCCAAAATCCCTAGGCATTGCTTAGAACCTCAGAACGATTACAGAGGAGATTTTGTTTTCCTTTTTAAATAGTAGTACTTAAGGCCCATACATTTGTATTTCCTATGATTCTACACATTCACTCAATGTACCTCTGTCCTGTCCCTGCAGGATATTTCACCTTCCCAGCCCCAGCAGCCTCCCCTCACTGTGCCAACACTGTTTCAGGTCAGGTACATTCACACAAAAGTCTGCCAAGTTCTTGGGAGCAACACACTGGGGTTTTTTTGCAATGTGCCCAATAGGCTCGATTAGCATACAAGACTATGAAATTCATTGTAGCTGAAATTAAACAAGAAAAGTTTAACCCTGAGGCTTCTGACCACAAAACAGGCAGAAAAAAAGAAACTAAAAGCAAGAAAGACTCGCTTGGCCTTGCTGTTTATACCTAACCAGCACAGGACTGCTCTGCTCATGCTTTATCCAAGACTTTCTGAAAGAGCTGAGCACTCAGAATCATTATACCTTGCATTTGGCCCAGCATTAATTCCTCTCCTATGCTGATGATTAAAAGGTACAAAGGCTGTTTAATTTGCACTTCATGTCACGCCTTATAACTTGTAGTCATCATCTGGTAGCAACCAGAGACACAAATGCACGTACACATCTATCCACAGATCACCCCCCCCAATAACAGAAGTTCCTCCTATGCAATTATAGCTGGGTGCCCCCTAATTCTGATCTCTTGAGCATTTAATGCATTTGCTCTGGGGTCTACACAATCCTGCTCTAATTTTGCCAGGGGCCTTTGTATCAAAGGCCTAAGCTGTGTGAAAGGTGATTTAGCAGAGATGGTGTCGGTGATTATTTTCAAAGGAACTGCTGCAGCCCCACCACGAGGGACACTGCAGCCTCCAGATAGGGGGCCCTTATCATATTTTCTATTCTCAGATAAGATTATGTTTCCTTTTTTCATCCTCCTTCCTGAATCTTCTTGATAACAATTGGGGGCCAGTTTAATCACGGAGGTTGAAATAACCAAAAGGGTTCCGAGGGTAGTGGTGGGGAGGGCAGGGAACAGGGCCAGGTGGGTGGGGAGGAGGGAAAAGCCTTACTGGTCGGAAAAGTTGGGTAAGAGCAACTAAGAAATAAAGCCAGCAGCAACGGGGTTATTTCAAAGGGAACAGCTGCTAAACTGCAACCGAACGAAAAGCACATGCAGCCAATGTTCTTGTGGTCGCCCACCAAAAACAAAAACAAAACGAGTTGTTCATGCGCCCATTCTGCGGTCTAAACAAATTAGAGAGAAAACGGGACCAGGACAGGGAGATGGATGACCTCAAAACAATAGGGACAGGCCCTTTGTGAAACAGCCCTTTCTGCTGCTGGTGGGGGGTTTCTAAACACTAATAATATCTTTGCGATAAGACAAATCATTTAGGCATGGTGTGAATTGGTTCCAGGGAGCCGACCCAGACCCCTGGGGTTTGAATCTACTTGGGCTGAGCATCAGAGGCAGAAGGGAACAGCGAGTGCCCTGTGTTACTGTCCAAAAAAAGGATTCAGACCTGGAGTTGGAGGGGCACAGGGGACTCTGTAGCTCTGGCCAAGACTGCCCATTCCAGAACAACATGGTAACGTTACGGCATGGTGAATTCCCTGGCATACGTTCAGGGTGGGGGTAAAAGCCTGGTTAGCGCTTGAATGAGATTGAATGAAACATCAGTCTGACCTAGTCCACAGCGATACCATGTCCTCTGAATCCATTCTGAATCAGCACCCTAAACGTTGCATCAGAAGGTGCCAGGCTTTGAGAGTGGCAGTTAAGGGGCAGGAGATGGGGTGGGGAGATAACACATTTCAGATGGGTTATAAATCAGAACTGTTCATCGCCTGTTGTTGTTAAGCCCCCCCCCCATCTTTCTCCATTGCAAAAAACCTGAAAAATCCCATTCTGCTTTGGCGGCATTACCTCCAAACAACCTCTCAATCACCAGTGTGTCTGTTGTCTCAGTGCTAACGTTCACACATGCCAAACCACAGGGGACTGTTGGTCCATCTCTGTGTAAAAGGAAACCGTTCCGTCCTTAAGGACTGTTTGCAGTGAGAGGCAAAGCGTATCTAAGACACCAAAGCAACGCTAGAGGCATGCCCTGATTTTCTGAGCTTGAAAACTTACCCTACGGGCAGCCTGGAGAAGAACCCTTGAGGCATTGCTACCCCCGTATGACACTGGCAGGGACTGGGCCAGCAAGAGCCATCCTGGCCACGGACCCCACTCACACCTAGCAAAAAGGTCTGTGTTTCCAACTGCAACATTTGGAGGCACCTAAATCTGCCTAGGGACCAGGCCACACATGAGGCTCCCAAACACCAGTTTCGGTTCATGACGCCCCTTCTGCAGTCATGCACAGCCGGGCTGCAGGTGCCCATCAGCTGGCTTTTGGCCACTCACAGTCAAAGCTACTTTTTCTCCTCAGTGTGGCCTTTGAGGCTGGAACCAAAGCAAGGACCCACCTCCTTCCAGCGACAGCCAGTCCCGACTGAGCTGCTGGAGCAGAGCACTTGTCCTCGAAGATACTCACATGCGGAGTTCAAAGCCAGGCCTGTCTGACTGTAAGGCAGCGGATGGCAGCTTACCACAGAGTTCTTGGTAATAAAGTCTATTTGAAGACTCTCAGTGAAAAGTGTGTTCCTAATAAAGGATAACATTTCATGGTCATTATGCGATACACTTAACTTTAAAAGGAACAAAAATGCTGAGAAAGTCATTTTCTGAAAAGGGCTCTCGGATTTCATTACTATGGGTCAAGTGCCTGGGGAGAAGAATTAAAGAAAAACACGAACTTGTGCACAAATTAATTAAAGATATTTCCACTAATAAATTGTCCCTGTATCCCAAGGCAGAGCCTTCAGTTTGCAAAATGTGGTAATATTCAAGTTGTGGTTTTCTCTGCCAGGCAAGCGGTTCAGCAACATTTAAAATCAAATGGACAGAGTTGGGGATGTGGAGTTTGGGAATAGGAGGGGGTCGCTTCCTTCTTCAGCCCGTAGAAAATTTCTGGTATTTTAGCGTATTTCTAAGAAAGAGAAAAAATGCCTTGTTATCCCCCGAGAGACCAAAACCGTGATGACCTTTTAACTTCTTATTTTTCCTTAATGCAGCCAATTTCTCCAAGCAAGGTCCCCTCCTCCACATTCTTCCACCAAAATTGTGGAGGACTCTGTTCCTTTTGATGCAAAGACAGTGCCAGTTGCTGTAATATGAGGAAATTGCACCACAAGGGGAAAGAAAACAAAACAAAAATCCCAGAAGGAAAAACAGAATTCACTGTCAGCAGCTTTCTGAGTAGTGGGCCTGACACAGCCCAATGTTAATGACCCCCTTCCAACCGCAGGAACAGCTGCCACGAGAGGGGCTATATTTAAGCGGCTGAGAGCAACACTGGGATGGCAGCCGAGCGCCCTGGGTCTAAGCTGTTCCAAAGCTTTTTGGTCGTCTTAGAATCATAGAATCATCTAGGTTGGAAAAGACCTTTAAGATCACCAAGTCCAACCGTTTTCTTGAGAGGCTTTATAGTCTACAGGTCCACCGTCAGGGCAAGGCACCTTCAGCCCTTAGGTCCTGGGCTGTGTTGAAGCTGGCATGCATTGCCACATGAAAATTGTTGCCTTATAAGGTGGTTTGCACAAGGGGTAATGGCTGCACGCTCAAGCCTGTCTTCTCATTGTTCCCAGCTACCGCCAAAGAAAACTGAAGCTGAACTTAATTTTCTTTTACTGCTTTGATATTCTCCCATGCTATTGTCTGCCTGCTTGCAGGCACTGGAAAGCACTTGCAGTGTTTTTCACTTGGAGGAAAGGGAGGTGACAAGATTTGCAATCCTTTTGCAGCCCATATTCTGCAAAGACCACCACTGTCTTAGAGATCACTATTGGTCCACTCACAGATGGGACAAATTCACTTTCCAAAGAAGTAAACCAACAAATCGAAAGATGAACCTCCCAGATACACAAATACAGCTAAACAATCCTGTCCTAGGAGCTGGGATAATTTGTTTGGTTTGTATTGACCTGATCCCATTTGAACATCCCTGTTCTCACACTGATCAGGGGCTGAAACGGAAGGAAACTGCTTCAAGCTTCTCTTTTCCTTTCTTTTTTTTCCCCTTCCCCCCCCCCCCTTAAATTTCACAGGCACCTGAATCTGATCACAACTTCCTCTGTCCAGTGTAAAGTTTAGTCTGAGAGCGCGCACATACCACAACGCGTTGGGATAATATTAATGTATAGTATTCGAAGCCCCAGGGCCTGTATGTTTCATTAATTTCCTCCCCATTAAAGTAAAATGAGGATATCCTGTAGAGAATTGCAGTGAACCATTCAGACTGTGAAACTCGTCCTGACCTTGCTAAGAAAAACAGACAGAAGAGGAAAGAGCAGCTGATCGTAATATACAGCCACCAAACGAAACACGGGGGTTCCTTGCTCAGCCCTCTTTGCACTACTACCATGCAAATATTTAGCTTAACAGGATGTGAAGAGCTGGTCAGCAAGCATTAAAAAAATACGCACTGATTTTTATTTGTTTAAAATGCAAAACATTTCCCGTACATTCTTTGCAGTGCATTAACCTCAGGCGCAATTTCCACTCTGGAATTGAGCAAGCCAGGGACCTGGGTTGCACGGGAATAATTCAGATTACTGCATCTGTTTGTGTGTGGTTTGGGGCAAGCATACCGATCCTTGCTTGTTAACCCAGTGCATCTGAGCTCTGCCAAACCCTCGAGGGCTGGCATCCAAAAGAAACCACTTCTTCCAACACAATTGGCCGTTGTGGTCTATGCCAGCCTGTGAATGGCTCTGTCAGGTTTAGGACAGATCCAGCAGAGCCCAAGGCCTTTGAAAGCACAACGATATAACCCCTCTTCCCTGTCCTAGCATCTTGTCTTTGGTTTTGTCCCTCACCTAAGACCCCTTTGATCTCCTCTATCCAGTAACCTCGGTACTCAGGCCCCACCACAGCTCAGCTTTCAACCTGACTCACTCAGGAATGACTAGAGGAGGAAATTTTCCACTTTGGACTTGAAAGCACAGGTGTAAGCACATGGATTTTATAAGCAGGAACGGTTTCTTTGTGGAGGACAAGGGCAGCCATTCAGCCGATGTTCAAGTTCTACCAGTTCCCCCACTTCAGCTGTTTCAACCAGCTCTGCCCAAATGCCTGAGCTCCCCTGCTCCATGGCGGCTGGCATGACAGTCAAGGTGGGAGACAGAGGTGTAACCCCTCTGAATATGTAACCCCTCTGAATATCACTGAACAAGTGAAGAGACTCAAATAGAGCTTGCTTCCTTCATTTTTCAGCAGGCACCTACCTTGCCCTGCAGGTTTTCCTATGTGTCCAGCAACCTCTAAGTCATGCCTGAAGTGATCCCCAGGAAGGCGGGGTGAAGCACAGGGAGCCTGAGGACCAGTCCTGCTCAGGAAACCTGACACAGACTTCACAGCTAAGGTACTTGCACATAAACTTGCAGTTATTCTGAGAAATAAAGCACCCAGATCGGTCTAAATTACCTTCTGCTGACATGAGACATTGCTTCAAAAACACAGCTGGGAAATGAATTTCCTCTTCTGTAGCCCCCTCCAACACCAATCCTTTGAAGGCCTAATTTCAATCCCAACTAATGGCTCTGCCCTGGTCCCAAGACTGCAGGTTAAAAAGCATATTTTGGAGGCAGTGCATGGCCTGCCCTGGGAGGAAGAGGCAATTTAATTACCCTGCACCAGCCTCTCCGGATTGTTAACAGGCCTAGGTGGCCCGGCTGCAGAGGGTGCCCTGCCATGACTGGGAACACAGGGGGTTTGTGATGCAAGGTATGGGATGAAAGCAAATATGGGCAGGACTGGGAAGGTGTTCCCTGCCCTCCCCACAAGGAATGAGAAAAATTCCTCTCCATGCTCCTTCCCTACCTGCTGCCTTTTCATTGCGGTACTGGCAGGGCACTTGACCTCTGCATAGCTGTTGCAAACGGTGGTGGGATTCAGAGAGGTGACAGAACTGCAGGGTAACGTGTCCCTCCGAGATGACAGCCAGTTAAAATGATCCCCAGCATGCAACCCCCTGAGATAAAAATCAAAAGACTCACCTGGACTGGATGACTAGAGAATTTGGTTAACTACCCCCCAAAATCTTTAGCTCAGCACGTCATATCCTCCCCACGAAGCCCTAACTCTAATTCATGGTCTTTAGTTTCAAAACCCATTGCCAATGCACCTCCCATGCCAGAGGTTCATAAGAAATATTCATTTGTATTTGCTTGAACCTTGAAAGTAAAGCTCATTCTAGATAAAGCCTCATTCCCTTATTTTCCAAGTTCCATGACAGTAGCTGCCATTTACTTCTCCTCAGCTTCCTACCAGCTCATTCTGACAAACCCCAGCATGTTATTCTCCCATTTCGCTTCACATTTACCCTTTGACAGCAACTTTCTTCCTCCTCCTACCTTAGAAGCACCTTCTCTTACCCATTTCCCAGCACACAACTCAAATGCTTCCTTAAATTTGAGCTGGGTCTGAAGAATGAAGGTTAAGTCCAGATTTTGCAACGTTTCTGTGGCGTTTGGCTCCTAGGCAGTCATTTGGGCCTGTCTCTGCTTCCAATGCCCTAAATTGTGTGAAGAATTTGGCCTCTGGGCATTACAGGAATGCATGTAATAATTAATCACAAAAGGTTCCAAGCACCATATATATGCCAGTGATGGCATTTGCACCATTTAGATTTGAAACAAGGACTTTTATGCTCCTATTTGCTTGTAAAGTGCCAAGCCCCCATTTGAGACCACATACATATCATCCTCCCATTCTGCACAGACCCATGCCTTCAGCCAGCTCTCAGCAGGGTGCGAGCAGCGGGGAGGACATACTCATGATATAATATGCAATAGCCTGATGATTACTAATATTTCTTAATAAAAAAAGCATATATAAAAAAACGCTAAAAAAACACAGCCCCCAGCTCATGATTTGAATAAGGAGGAGGGAAGAAGGTGTGAGGGGGAAATTGTCTTAATTAAAATTCTCCCTTTCATCCTGGTAATTACATTCAAACAGGCGACAGCAGCAGCATCGCTGCTTGTCACCGTGCCAAAAAAAGAAATTGATTTGATCACCGGGACATCGTATTGCATTAAATAAAATTCTTAAAAATCTGCCAGGATTTTTTTAAAATTGTAATTACTTCTAGAACACTGCAAAGAAGGGCAAAAACAGAGAGAAAAGAGAAGAAGAGAAGGAGGAGGAGGAGGAGGAGGAGGAAGGGGACCCAGTGGCAGATAATATGCCAGTAATGATGGAAACACCTGTAAGCCAGCGGAGATCTAGCAGCTATCAGCTCTGGCTGCATTCCATATCCATTAGCTACAAGAGGCTGCTTGGGCTCCAGGAAAGGAGGGTGTTAGCTCTGACAACTGGTGAAAAGCTGATGAAAACGTACCAAAGGGGCAGTCACGGCGCTGCCATTTGATAAAGGGNTAAATCAGTCTAATTAATGGCTTTGCTCATTTATCGGGGGCAAATGCTAATTATTCTTTTTAATCACTTTTCTGCCGCAGTTGCTCATTCTCTCTTTTTTTTTTTCCCTGCCAGCTCTGCTGAGTGAGAGAGGCCAGTAGAAAAGCAATCCAAATCTCAGGCTTATAAATAAGGAAAGCACAAGAGAAAATGAAAGAATGGATGAAATTGTTCCATGATATCCTACCAGGCTTCTCTCCATGTAGAAACTCCCAGCACCCTTCCTGGTCTCCTACCTCTCTTCGCGAGCCACAGGCTAAAAACCAAAATGCAGAGCAGTCCTTGACAGAGAAAGCAGAGGCTGAAAGATCCTGCAAGACAGCTTTTAAAAAAATCCCTTCAAACTCTGAACTACTGCTCTCATAAACCATGTTTCTGTCCCTTATTATTCACCAACACCTGCATGAACAGCTTTTGTTAATGCCAGTTTATAGGAAACAGCTCTGCTGGTAAACCCAAGAGCTTCTGTGTGTGAACCTCTGTGTTTAGCTTTCCTGTCTGTTGTTTTATCCACAATGTGCAGGGCAGGGCTGTCAAAAGCAGTGAGCAATATTGGTTGCACGTCTCCAAACACCTCAAGAGCTTGGCTTTGAGAAGGCAGCTAACACACCACTTTCTCAAGCCTCTTCAAGCTGGTTACCCGAAAAAGCCACTAATTACCACCATAAATCTTGTTCTCATTCATCAAGTGGCGAGAAGAAACTTGGGTTTTAGTGACCAAAGAGACCATAAACACAGGGACTAAATCTGCAAACAAACCCACAGACTTAGAACAATTCAACAAAACCACCCAGCAAATTGTCAAAAAAGCAAACCCAAAAACCTACATGCAGAAGCAAAAGCCAGTTTGCAAACAAATCTCAATAGAAAAAGACTCCACTCATGGCAGTCTATTTGGAGTAAGACATGTGATGAGCATCACTGAAGAGACAAAGACGAAACGTGACTGTCAGACTAGTATTGGGGGGTGTATGTGAGCAGAGCTGCTCTACCAATGCAGCCAAGACCTGAGATCCTGTTTTTCCTTACCTTGAATTTGCAAGAGGAAACAAGTTTACCGAGCCCCAGTGAGCCAGGAGGATCCACGTAGCCTCCCCCCTTAGGAGCAACGGTACCCATGGCAGCAGACCCAGGAGGACACAGGCAAGCTGTTAGAGGAAACTCCAGCTGCAGAGCAGCTTTCTTTGGTCACAGTTTAAAGGTCTCCAATAAGAATTTAATTCAACAATCCAGTTACTGCATAGTAAATCCCCTAAGTACTAGATGTGTGTCTTGATAGCTGCTAAACCTCAGTAAACAAGTCTTTAATCATCCATTGGTAATTAATTAGCAAACAAGAACTAATTGCAACTAGATAGCTTCTTAGATTCAAGACAGTTGTTTTACGTTAATTAAATATAGAGGTCCATGAGTTACACAAATACATTCTAACCAACATACACGGAGGTTTCTAAAATGCATTTGTTTCCTAATGGCAGAGCTTTACCAGTGAAAATTGTTCAAAGGAAGCTAATTTCAGGTGCCAGCAAATACTGGCACCTGTGACAGGTGCTCACAAGCACTGAATACGCTCACCCAGCTAAGAGCAGAAACACCACCAGCGTGACCACAGCCAGGGATAGGCAAGCTCAGGAAGTCAGAGCCTAACACTCAGCGAAAGGTTGAAATAAATATAAACACATGAGGAATTTGTACTTTACTACATTTGTAGTCTGTTCCATGAAAAACTACTCCTTGAAAAATTATTTGCCTGGCTTTGATGCCAGTCCTAACTGCATTAAGTCAGACTTCTGCCACCAATTTTAAAAAGAACCAAAGCTTTTGCCCCATTAGTCTCATTTTCAGAGCTGACTTTATAACCTCTTCAAAAACAAGCAAAACGGCAAACCAAGCTGAAGAGATCTTATTACAATAAGAGAATTACAACAAGAGAAGTCAAAGCCCTAGTTTGGCACTGCCACACTGAAGATTTGGTGAAATCAAAGTAAAATTTGTGTCTTTTGTTTTCTCAAGTTGATCTGAATTAGAGTAATTTTAGGCCCACTAATCTTTTTGCATGTCTTCAAAGACTCTGGAGCTTTCCTGTCCCAGTTGTGCCACTCACTTGGCAGGCAACATTTACCAGCAGTTAAACATGATGCTCTAGCAGCAATTTACAGTAATGTTTTGTAAGATATGGTAAGATGCTGGGGGCACGCAAGTACATCCTGAGAGGGAGAGATCATTCTGAGTCCAGCTGGGTTACAGACAAAACAGCTTGGGCACTTGCAAAGAGATTGCATTTCTCCAAGTACAGGACCAGATCCCATCCATCTTCCAGACTATGTGGATTTGGGCCTGATTAATACCTAGCTTTCCATTTACTTTTCTTCTCTATGATAGAAGTTACTGATCATAGTGTCTTACATCATTTGGGAGATAGGAACAGTAGCTATCGCCTCTACCACTGCAGCTCAACCCTTGGTGCAGTTTCCCACACTGTGTTCACCAGGCTCAACACATATCCATGCATACCCATCCACAGTTGAATTCTCTTTGCCTTTCTAGAGCCTTTCCAGCTCCCTCACCTCTCACCCCCACTCTATACACCACCACTCAATCCACCTGGCTTTCTCTTATGCCTTCCCCTAAAGCTATGGTGGCAAACTTGCCTCCCCACCTGGAAGCTAAGGTGAACTTTGGATGTCACCAAAGAGCTGTACCGTGGTATTAGAAGAGGTTTCCCCTCTGCTTTCTTCCCTAGATTAGCGCTGCAGCATGACAGGGCTTCGGTCTTCCTTCCCCCACCTCCCTGTCCCACCTACTTGCATAGCTCAGATGGCTGGGGCTGCAGCGTAAGAGTTCATGGGCAGGGAGAGAAAAGAAAGGAAAGATGACTCCTCATTGAAGAGGCATAAAAGAGAGGGAGGAAGCTGGGTAGATAAAATTCAACAATTGTGATTTACATACAAAACCAAAAAACAGCAACCAAACCGTCTGTGATCCAAGTCACAGACGCTGCAGCTCTTCACTGAAAGGAGACTGTATCCCTTTGGCATGGCCTTCCCAGACACCGTACTACGCACGGTTGCGAGATAATTTCATCCAAATGTGCAAATATGCAAAACAGATCATACAATAGGCTTGAGCTGAAATGCATTAATGACTACGACATCCCAAACTCCCCCTGTGCAGCTCAACCAACAGAACTTTGCTGCCCAAACTCCTCCAAGAGGCCGGCACGCAACTCCTTTTCCATGACAGAGGAGGGGAAGGCAAAATCTATGCTACATTGCAACCTCTTATCTGCTCACATTTACCCACCTGACAATAGCTGGACTTGAGCGGAAGTGAAGGGAGAGAGGGTGAGATTTTTCATCTCAACTGGCAGGCAGCAGCAGATTTCATCTCACTCAGCTGCCTCTTACACAAGCAACACCCCTTTTAGGCCCCTGCGTCCCCCTCAAAACACAGGCACTGAGTGCGCATTTACAAACACATCATTTATGTATGCACATCAAACACTTGCACGCAGCTAGCATGTGAGGAGAGAGATTTAAAAGAAAAATACGTCTTACTCCATATACTGTATGTTCCCCTGGTCTTTCCATTTCATTCTGCTTTATCTATCAAAAATATATTAACCCAAAAGCCTGTTTCCATCAAAGTCTCGATTCCATGAACATTTAAAGATAAGCCTTATCTTATTACGGGTGCATTAACAACAGAAATCTAAAGGGCTACTGTCAATCATCTCCTTTTCTCTGTTTCTTTTTCCCCTCTTCTCAAAGCAGCTTTACAGGGAGCATGACTGAGACCTCGCAGTGGTTCTGGTGGACACAAACGCACACAAATACCAACAAGCACAAAAATGCCATCCCCGCCCCGGTGAAAGGTACTATGGAAAGATCCGAGGGTTTGGCCAGGGCCAAGCATGCACCCGCAGAAAAGGAAAGAGACCCACTGAAACTGGGAAGGAGCCCATAGGAATTTCTACAAATACATACCTCCTTCCCCTACAGCGCAGACACTGCCGGCAGATGATCTCAAAGCACAGGGGAAACAAACCACTTGAAAAACCCAAGGTCCTAGAGGTCATCTGCATTTCTATTTCCATTGCATCTATTTTTTTATTACAACTTTTCCCTTGCCATCCTTAACTACTACTTTCTCCTCGTACCTAGTCCTCCCCACGTCATGTGTGTAAATTTTAAATGGTTCTTATTAGGATGTCTGCATCAACTGAGGCAGCATCCAAGTGTCTTGGCAGAGATGCTTGTTTGAGGTTTTAAAATTAAAAGGTTCTAGATTACTTACGGAAAGCAGTAATCATTTTCTACAGTGATCTTCTAGGGCAGAGCGAACTCTGCAATGGACCCAAATTCCATGCCTCTGGGGCAATTAAAATATCCACCTTAATTTTGCAGCAATGTGTTTTCCTTCCCTTGCATTTTTTTTTGCTTTCTAATTAGAAGTTTTAATTCTGCAGTGAGTGTCACTAAGAGCCCCAGCCAAAAATAACACAGCCTGTTCCAAAGGCCCTTTGAAAAGCTTTTATTTTTAAAAGCCAGAACAAGACAGATGATCCAAGAGTGATAAATCTAAGGTTTCTGAAAAGAGCTGAGGATAGCGGGAGGGCAAAGAGACAGCTAGGGAAGAACAGCACGCACGATGCGGCTCGTAGTAAAAACAAACTTCTCATGGACAAAGCTGTCAACTGCACATGCAAGTCTCTACCAGAGATCTTACCAAGCCTTTCTACACGCTAAGATGGTTTTCACTTAGGACCTTCAGGCTCAAAGCCTGATCCTCTCTAACATCAGCACCTCCTGAACTGGGTTTGCCATCTGCTTTTCCAGATGTGGGAGAAAGCACAAAGTTTGAAGGTCTTTGCCACAAAGTCTGTTCCCTGAGTAATACGGGCGAGCACATATCCCCTTGTCATGAAATGGAGTTCTCCTTTCTGAAAACAAGGCTCTGGGATGCTCTGTCATGTCCCTCCACTGAGATAAGATGAGCACAGTGAAACCGCCGCATATGGTCAGTGACTTCCCAGCCATGCGCACTGGATCAGTTTCATCTTGACAGGCCCAGCACAGAGAATCCACAGGTCACCACAGCCAGAGCACTGCCAGAGATGTTCAGGACAGTCCAGCCCTGAGCACAGGTGGAACCTGGAACCAAACCACATTTACTCCAAATGATGCCTCTAAAAGAGTTTCACTGCACTTTCTGGATACATCTTTTTCAGCAACTTATCTGTTAGTCTTCCCTCAGTTCCTGAAAACTTCTGGTCTTCAGGTCAAAAAAAAAAAAAAAAAGTCTTACTGCAGGAGCCTACCACAGAGAAGCTGGCAATGAAAAGGATATCCAAGGATGGTGCTGGAGCACACTCTTTGCCTTTGACATCAGTGGCCAAGGCATCGTTCCTATGCATACACTCCTATTATTTAGGCCCATATCATCTTTTCCCAAGGACTTTGAGTTTGTTCTTTTCCAGAGCCTAAGATTTGCTTAGCTGGATTCCCATCACAAGCAATCAGCTTCCAAACACCCCTAAAAAGAAATATGATGTGTTGTGAAGGTCCTCACACTCCAGCTGTTCTCTGGCAGAATAAGAGACCAACTCCAAAGCTGAAGAACTCCCAGGGGACAAACTGACAGCTGCTGCTGCTGCTTTTCTTTTAAGCTACAGGAATTTCAGCATGAACACACCTGATTCTCAACTATGGCTGCACACAATCTAACACAGATTCATAGAATCACTCAGATTGGAAAAAATATTGGGACACCATCTAGCACCAACCTCTGCCGAAAGCAAAGTTAGTTCAGACCAGGTTGCTCACGGCTTTGTCCAGTTGGATCTTGGAAAATTGCAAGAATAGAGATTCCAAAATTTGAAATGATAGCCTGGTCCTACCTACATGGCTTTCTAGAATGAAACACTGTCCTTTCCCTCAAGTGTATTGAGGGGGAGAGACAAGGTTAAATTAAAGTGCGTAAAATGGTTTAATGGGTCACTCCTGGAAAGAGAAAAGCATTTAAGTATTTCCCTGAAGTACTGTTTGTTATATCACATAAACTTGCATTCAGGTAAACTTGTCTACAGCAGGAATCAAGTCACAGCCAGCAGCTCAAAGTAGAATTAAAACCAGGTTACATCTTATGGATGTTGGAAAAATGGAAGAAGGAACTGTAGGTCTTAAAAAAATACAGCACAGGGATACAAAATTTTAACCAGGAAAACACATCAGATGTTTATGCATGTTAGGTGTTTATTTTTCAGTCAAGTACATGGGCCCAGATCATGACAGGATGTTTGAACTGTGCACATCAGGTCTTTTACCCACTGTTTATATGAATGTCATTCACTATCAGGCCTCTGTGGAAGATAAACAGATTGAAGAGAGATGGGGACATATCTGAGTTTTGCATTGCTTCCGCCTCTAACTCTGCTCTTGGTGCTATAAGAAACAAAACCTCTTGACCAGAAGAATGTCAGAAAAAACAGGGAAGGGAGAAAAAGAATTGGTCACAAACCAGGAGGCAGAGAACAGTGCAAACCAAAGGCATCTCCCAAAATGCTTAGACATGGGCACACTCTTGAGACCATGAGAAACCCAGGGCAATTTTTCTGGAGTCTGAAAATGACAAACACAAAGTAGCTGAAACTAAGACCAAAAAGACACATGATCTACTTACCTGGCAGATAATAATCAACATGCATGCCAGAGAAACTTGCTAAGTGGACTGCAGGCCTGCCAAATCCTTGCTGGCATTCAGATCATTGGGCTTCTTCCCCGCTCTTAACACCTCTCAGGAGCCACAAAGCCAAGCAGTAGGCTTGGACCTACACACGGTGGAAGGAGAAGGGCTTAAAAGCTGAAGTTATCACAAATCAACCAAAAGTGCCTGTAGAGTTTTGCTGCCCCCCATTCCTACCACCCTCTTCACCACAAACCTTCACTTAGATTCCTCACACAGATTCAAGAAACACCTATGAAAAGGTAAGACCTTAAGCATCCACTGCTATCTCAGACTAGCCAGAGAGGCCAGGGAGGACTCTGAAATCTTCAAGGCTTCTGCATTAAGTGATACATAGCAGTAAAGCACATCCACGAATCCCTTCTAGCAAGATCTTGTACTGCTTCATTCAACACGCAACTGCTTCAGATTATTCTTTGACACAGAGCAACACCATAGTAAAATTGACATAAAACAGGGTCACAAGCTCTAAGCCAGAAGTATTTTTTTGTGGAGCCATCCTTGCCCCGTTTTTGCCGTGGGTTATCCTTACGTTTCACCCACTGTTATAACCAAAAGACAATATCCAAATGCATTTAGTGGTCTGTGCTCATGTGCTACCTTCCCCAGACATTTTCCCTTTCTTTTTCCTCCTCTGCAGGGGTGCCAGATTTTACTGTGTATATGAGGAGAGGTTTAGAGACTATTGTACAGATATTGGAGTACGTCCTACAAAAGAGAGGTTAAATCCCTGTAATTCGGGGGAAAATGCCCTAATTCTCCTGGAGATCACCAAAGTCACTCATGCAGCCACACAGTGTAGCGACTTGGTTTGGGCCCTCAGCTGCATGCTGTGGGCATGTCCATCCCACTGAAGTTAGCCATAAAACTCACTTTGACTGTTTAGGGCTACTGCTTCTGAAAATCCCATTCATGGGATACCACCTCTACCTTCAAAAGGTAAATAGAATAATGGTTCAATGCATATACCCAACACAGGGTGGAAAGCTAAGAGCAAAAGGATATTTGCAGTGTTCATTTCTACGTTCAAGCTTTTAGAACACAAACTACTATCTTGATCGTTATCGAAAGGTCACTCACACCGACTATAGATTAAGATGAACAAAAAGCAGCTGGTTAAGGGAACTCTCCCTTTACACACTTTATAACACTGTCTGATTGAAATAACAAGAAAAAGGATAGCAGGATTATGCACAAACCCCCAACCACCCCAAAACTCCAGTGTTACTACTGAATGGCTCACATACCCAGACTCCAAAAGAAAATGCCAAGTAACAAAACAACAGCATTTAGCAACAAAATATAGCCTTTAAGCCTACGAGAAACAGCAACTCGCTCGCTGTACCAGAGAGCTCTACTGATGAAAACAGTAGGTGGAACAAAGGGACAGCGGAGCAGCAAGGATGGGGTAAAGGTATGTCCTTCTGCATAGGAGAACTGATGAATCTACCATTCAAATACCTGTGAACTCAGAGTGGAAAGACCACTTCCCTTGCAGTCGGAGTAGTGTCATGCATTTCCTTTCAGACTCTGATACCATCAAAGGCCAGTGTACTTCCTGTGTGGCACACTGTCCCTTGGCTGAAGTGTTGTCTTTTAAAAAGACAAACACATCTAATTCTACGTATTTTGACATGACTCATCCCTAACCCCATGTGTCTGAGGTGCAATTTAATCCTGTTGTACCATGGGGACAAAGAGACACATACCCCTACTTCGTGCTTTGTGAGCAGCCAGAGCATCAAGGCATCATTTTAGCAGTCACATTTACTGCAAGATAATGCCATAGGACAGCACAGGTTTGAGCCTCCTTGGGGTGGGCGAGAGGGTGGTAAGCTGTTGCTTAAGGCATCATGGGCATAGTTGAAAGGGTGGACACTATAATTGATTATTGTCCCCATTGTCTTTGAGAGTAGTAACTTGCCCAGGCAATCCCCAAGGTTTTGGAACAAAGATTTTCAGATGTGCACACCCCGATCACTATTTGGGGCCCACACCAGCACTATGTATTATTCCCCATTCCTAGTAGCACCCCCAGATGAGCCCCAATCCTCACTTAATGTGTTGCACTCAGTCTATTTCCCACATAGCCCCTGAAAGGCAACCTTGTGTCGCTACTCCTCCTTGGCACAACAGCTGCAGGCGAAGAGTACCAAGTCCTAGTTTCAAGTTTTTTGTTTCAGAGTCTCATCATTTCCCATCACGAGCTGGGTGGGGGGAGATAAAGGCCGTCAGTCTGTCTGCAGAACAGGCTGGCTCTGTTTGCCCCGTGCCCCAGCGAACAGAGGTTGTCGACTTTTAATGGAGCACTCAGGTTTCTGCCGATGCCAGCTGCAGATAGAACAGCCCAGCGGCAAACAAATTCAGGTCCCTGGGGGCCGCTCAAATTCTCCTCTTATTTGTTAGTTTACCTGTAAAATACAGTTGGGCTAATTCCTGCTTGCGTGGTTGCAAAGATATGTTACCATCCTCTTTTGAGTTAGTAGGGGGAAAAACGAGCAAGTGCAGCAAGGCTAATGCAGTAAGAGAGCATTTCCCATGGCTTAGGCAATAGCAAACGTTTTCTGCTGGGGATTGTTTGCCTAACACCCTGCACAGAGGTGAAGTTGTGCAGCACTTCATAATAACTAAGACCTATTCTTTACACACAAAGGTGCAGAAGGCGTCCTAATATCTACATGTTCAGATGGGCTTAAATCCAATAGCTCCTCATGACATCAGCTGTTGAATTTATTATATGCTTATTACAAGGCCGAGAAAGGAGAAGGAATTATCGGCAAATGTCTTATTTGATTTTTAAATATTAAGAAAAACATTTTAATCACAACTGAAAGCATCGTGTTACTGAAATGGACCAGAATACTCACCTGCAATTCAAATCCCCACTTATTTCACAGATGAAATTAAGCCTGAATGTCTCCTCAGACTCTTTTTAGGATTCATCCTTGTCACCAAACTGTTGTTCAATTCAGCTGCAAAATTTGCTGCTTCTTAGCCCCAAAAGACATACATGCTGTGATTTAGACATGAGCCATGAGAGCGAAAGGCTGCAACGCTGAAACTGGATCCAGTCTGGGTTCGGATGCTTAGCACCGGAGTGTTTGTTGACAGCTCTGATTTAGGGCTGTGACTACAGCATACTTTAATGAGAAAGCCAAGGCTGTGAAGACTGACTCTTGCAGGTCAAGACTAAAATGCACCTACAGAACCAGGAAAACTTGCATATCGCCTGCTTACAGCTTATTTTGCACCAAAGCAGTCCACATTCCTGAGCATCCTCTCACACATTAAAAAACATTGACTTTTCTCTGAAAAATGGATTCTAGTAAAAATCAAAAATAAACACATGCCTTGTGGACAGCAGGCTCCATACAGGTCCAGTTTTGCAGAGTGAAAAACTCTGAAAAAGTCGCCTAGAATATAGCTGTACATAGCTTGATTTAGAAAAAAATTCTGACGGTTTTCCACAACACATTCGCATAAGCAAGCTAGGGAACAATCACTTCGAGAAACTCATCATAGGCTGAGCATGACACCATTTGGAGAACATTAAGAGAATAGTTATCAATGGTACGCCGTTTGGGAGGATATATTAAGCACGGTTCACAGAGGTCTGTCCTGGAGCTAATTCTGTTCAATATTTTCATTCATGATCTTGATGACTAGATAGATCAGGTGGGAATGAGTATGCTGGAGGAAAGGACTGGAATTTAAGTGATCCCGGCAAATTGGGGAAGTAAACTGAAAAAATAGGAGGCTATTTAAGAGGGGACATAGAAATGTGTAAGTACAGAATGGAAAATGAAAGCACATATAACAGACCTACAGAGAGGCATCATGATACTGGGCTCACACATTAAACTTAAGGCAATAAACTCCCGATTCTGCAAAACCCACAGATGGGGAAGCATAAATAGGAAGATGGCCTGAGACACACCCAAAGTTAAAATCCTGCTTTATTCAGTCAGTACTCTTGAGGCCTTAGCTAGAGAACTGCCTAGTTGAGAGAAACACACTTAAGGAAAGACATTGACCATTTGGAGAAACTCAGGAAGACAGAAACTACTCCAAATCTAGGAAACACAGCCCCCGAGGGGAGAGACTGTACAGATTAAGAACATTTAGTCCAGAGGAAAGAAGATTGAGCATGGATGTGATCAGTCTTCAAGTACACAAAAGACCATTGAAAAGAGAAAAGGAATTGTCTGTTCTCTGTACCACAGTGGATAGCAATTTAAAAAAAAAAAAAAAAAAGATATAAAAATAAAAATAGGCTTACACTGCAACACGAAAGACTCAAGTAAGATACCGGGAAGAAAAAACCTGTTCCCGCTCCCTCCCTCCCAAGTTTACAACCCTAATGATAGTGAAGTCCTGTGACAGCTACTGACAAAATCTCTAAAAACAAGTTAGCTGGACACCTGAAAAAAATAACATACATACAGCTGATCCTTCTTTTGGGTAGGGAGAGGGACAAGACGACCTTAGGATTTCCTTCAAGAAGCGATAGCCCCTGTCATTCTATATACATCTAACAGATCTAACTCCTTACTGAAAAGCACAGAGATGCTTATCAATGACAGATTCAGAAGAGATCTTGCTAACAGATAGGACAAGAGAGGCTTTGCTTTCTTAATATCTTTATATTGATCTTAAGTTGGACACAGTTGGTTCAAGACTCACTGAGAAGTTTTAAAACAACTGCTTTTCTTTTGAACATCACTGCTAAGTTCACATGACAAAGCAAGCCACAGCATTCCAAGGAAAAAATGGACATGTCAGGAACAGACTGGAAGCTCAAAAGACACTACTTTACATCTGATCTGGTACAGTCTTAGAATGAGACACTACTATATTGTCCTCCAAATCACGCATGTAACAGCTCCTCCTCTTAACACACAAATGCCACAAGCTGGAATGGATGTGGCACTGCTGCACTGTAACTTGTTGTGCTGTGCTGGCCATCCCTCCAAGAAAGGCTGCACACCTGTAGTTAAGTGAAGAGATCCTCCCCACCTCATATAGTGCACAGTCACTTACCTGGATTTGATATTTTGAGCTCAGAGTGACAGAAACTCTGGTACCGCCAGCACAAACAGCTAGATTAACCACAAAGAGAAAGACACCTAATTTGCAAGCCAGGAGCCACAGGCTGTTTACACCAGAGTGTCCCAGCCATAAACGTTTAATTAAATCAGCCTTTTTTCAATCATGGCACATTTTCTACATCACTGCTCATTTTCAACTTGTTGCAAAGCCTCTCCTGATGCTCCTTTTTTAAGGCACTGAAATGCTGGACTCTGATGTTACTGCAACAGGCAGAAGCCAGGAGTAGCCTAGTGCAGAATGGTAACGCTGGGTTTGCTCAGCCACTCCTCAAGGGTTGCCTGGCTCAAGATGCATGATACCTGCAAAAGTCCCTCCAGCAAAAACTCATTCCACAGTGCTTTCTGATAGTGCTAGCTTAAAGTTCAGATGAATAATGAAAACTTCAGTTTTACTAATTTAAAACAGAAGCTGCTTTCACAATGAGGTGAAGAACACAAGAACTTGTGTTGATGCCTGAGCCAATTTTGTGACCAACTTTGGACTAGAACTGCTCAGTGAAAAGGGGAGAAGCTCAATAACATTCAGTAATTATCAACTGTCAATTCAGGTTATTCTACTACTGTATGCTAAAAAAACCCCACCACGAACGTGCTTCTGAACTACATTAAGACTCTTTCTCTTGTTTAGCTTTTTTTTTTTTTTCTTTTTTTTTGCATGAAGTAGGCAGGGTACACCCTTACTCACTTCTATTGACTGACACAAAAGTGGCCAAGTCACTAAGTGGACAATCAGCAGAAAACAACTGTTAAAATGCTTCACTGCATTACTGACAGCATTATTAAATGATTCACACACTAAAAGAAATACATGTCTTAACTGCAGTCAATTACCAATGTTATCACTTTCTTTAAAACAGAAGTTAAAAATTCTCCTGGGGATTACAGACCAGTGTGAGGTTACTTCAATGCCAGGTAAAACCATGAGGCAACAATCAAAACCAGGCTGCCTAATCATCCTGATAAACGTGATTCATTAAGCACCAAAAAAGCAAAGGAAAACTGGGCATCTCCAGTCTACTGGAATTATCCACACACCTTCATAAACCATTGGCTTACCAAAGACCATCTGCAAAAAAAGCAAAGAAAAAAAAAAAGAGAGAAGTAAAATAAGAGTCTGGCTTTAACCAAAAGAAAGATTAAGAGAGTGCTAAAAAAATCCATGCTAACCTCAGTGTTACTTAGCTTTAATGACCTTCCAGAAAGGGAAGAACTGTAACTGGACAAGATTTGCAAATAGCTCAAAGTTAATTTAGCTGGCAGGAAGAGGAGGAAGAACTTAAGTACCACCAAAGCTGGGCTGAAATTGAGTATTGACAAGTGAAAGGTAACCACAAAGAATGTATAAATTGAACTACACTGATACATTGACAGAAGCATTCAAGATAAAAGATTTGGGCGTCACTGTGAACAGCTCAATAGAACACGGACCCTGCACAGCAGGACTCTGGGGGACAGATGCTTAAGAAAAGGGACAGATATCACTGAAATTATTAAAATGCCACTGATCAATCTTCATTTTGAAGAGCATATTGATTTAATAAAACCATTAGAAGCATGGATAGCTTTCTATTCCAACAGAGGTTGCAAAGATTTGCACTTCCGAAGACAGATGACATCTGATAAAGGTAAACAAACTAAAAGCAAGAAGGAAGGGAAATCATGACTTCTGTTCCAGCAGAACATGAAGTCAACTGGAAATAGCAAATTAAAATTGCAGTTTCGTAATTAGCTTGTGGGTTAGAGTGCCACAAGATATCTTGGAAAATGCATTTCAGCAATTTTTTAAATGATTGGGTATTCATCTGGATAACAGAAAAACCCACACTTACACTAGACAGAACAGAAATACTAATCTTCAGGCTCAAAGGACACAAGATATCCACCAAGTGTGAGGAGTCTGGGGAAACAGTTCCCTTACAAGTAGGTTATTCCATAATTATCCATGGCAGAAGTTTCTGTAGCTTCCAAAAGTGTGATGCTGGAAACATTAAATGCTAATGTTTTAGAATCTATCCCTATCTTCCCATGAATCTGCTTTAAAGCAGGAGAGAAGAAAAATGAGGTAAGGGAGCTTGAGCAACTCTAAACACATCAGCCTTCAAGGCTCCTTCACACCCAGCAACATGTTATGCATGGTGTGTTACAGACAGCTGACATCAGCAGATCAAAGACAGTGAAAACTCTTCAGGCAGCTCTCTTCCACATTACTAGGCAGGACTGAAAACCAGAGCTGCAGGAAGTGCTGACATAGTAACTGATCTCCAAAGATAGGGACAGGGAATCCTCCCTGCACTGGCAACATCACAACTGGAGTAATCAAAGGGGCAAGGCTGATCCAACACCATGGTGAAATAGTCCAACAATTCACCAATTTCTCATTCAGTTTTGAGACTTTGTCTTTTCACGCTATGTATAATCAGTGAATCTGTAGATCTCTTAGCTCAGATCCCTTGGAACAGACAAGGTCTGATCAGGAAGATGAATGCTACCTTGAAGAACATTTTCTGATGATCCGACTCAAAAAACAAAATCTACCTGCAGGCAGAAGGGTGCGAGCTAATCCCTGTTGTGCTACAGCCCTACAGAGACAGCTGATCCTTCTGCAATTTCGAACTGCCAGTCAAAGCTTTAACATCTTAATACACAGCATACTCTAATTAAAATTTCTAATTAAGGGGGGGAATCCACTAACCAGCAAAACTAATGTTGCAAATTAGCAAGCCTTATATACAAATTGAAGGTGGTCTTTGTTGCTCTTTCATAGATCATATTAACGTTAACATTTTAAGCAAATAATGCCGAACAAAGTTACCATGAACTCACTCGTGCCCATTTTAGTAGTGGGAGACAAATAACATTTGCTGGACAAGCCTCCTTTGTTAGGGTGCATGGCACACAACAGACAATCCACCTTATCATCTGCCTTTGGAAGGCAGAACAAATCAAAAGGACCAAGGAACAAATAGACAAATTTGGTCTGCATTGCCTCAATGAAAGATGAAGTTATCTCAGACTTTTTCTTACTTGTGTCCAGGAAAGAAACAAAATGTTCTGAGGAGTCATAACTAACTACCCTCAAGTCTCAGCAGACTCAGAACTGGCCTTCACATGGTAGGCCAGTGAAATGTAGGAAGAGAAGCATCAGGAGCTACAGTCTGAAGATGCAGCTCCACCCCTGCAGCATCACACATGTGACAGTGGACAACTCACTAAACTCATTCTTCCAATTCTGTACCCATCAATCGCGTATGGATTTACTGCAAACATATCAGTGAGAGTGAATTATACATAACATTTTTGAAATACATCATATAAAAAGGGCAAAAAATTGTCAAATGCTGTCAGCACTTGGAATTGATGTATCAAAATACTTTGCAGAGAGCTTTTCTCAATACCAATTTTGCAACTTCAAATTTAAAAGAAATTATGTTAAAAAAATGCGATGCTTAAACATTTATATACCTTTGTTATAACAACAGAATTGTCTTAGTAGATAAACGTGCACTCATATTGTTATTCCAGCAGTTCCTAGGCCTCTACAAATACATTTCAGCCCAAACTCATACCTCTCTTTCGTGTATGTTCATGACAGCTGTTTTCATCTCAAACCAGCAAACCTCTTTGCTCTTCCACTGTTCTAAACCCGGATGTCTCCCCAAAACTGCCCAGTCATGCCATGCTTTGCCAGACAGCAAATGAGATTTACAACTCAACTTAGAACTGGATAAAGACCAAATGCTTGCTTACCCTCCTGCATGAGCTGCATTCTGCTTTCGGTGCATGTGCACTCCCTATGCAAAAAATCACTTTTGAAGCTAAGTGTCCTTCTGAGCCATGCATATGTTACAGGTCACTCAAGCACCCTCTCCCTCCTTTCTCAATACCTCAGCCTAAGGGTTTAAATGCACAGACAGGCCCAACTCTCAGATTCTTTCACTACAAAGAAGGCAAAATACACTCTACATGGTGAGGAATTCCAGAAGAATCAGACAAAACCAAGTAAGTGGGTAACAAAGAGGCAAACAAGCTTCAAAATAGATAAATACAAATTAATGCACCTAGGCAAAAATTACATGATGCAAAGCTTAGAATTGGCAGTTACAATTGAGAAAAGAGATCCCTGAGTATTCACTCGATTCTCTACAATCATTGACTCTGTGCGGTGACAACCAAGAAGTCAATCTCCAGAAAGGATATTGTTGGCAAGACAGAAATCATTCCTATGCTACAATATAAAAATGTGTAGTTTTTAAGTTCTGCAGTAATAAGAAAGGATGGGGAGTTATGGAATCCATGTAGGCAATAAAAACATCTCAGATGCCTTATTTTTGCAGGGGGTTATTTTGGTTATTTCTGATTCCTGCACAGGAAGCAACTTGTCTTTCTTCCAATGATTATCTCTAGATACCCTGTTTCCATTTCTAATGTCCTCATAGGCAGTATGATCCACATTCTGCAGAAAAGAAATCACATACACATTAATGCAGGTGGGCACCAACATAGGTAATCTTTGAGTAATTTGACAGTGTCTAGAAGAGCTTCTGAAAGACCTTGATCTTTCCAGGTAATAAAACAGTATTCTCATAGACGGTGCACAGTTCAACTCAGCTTTGGTTAATGTGAAGTTTAAGAAAGAAAACTAGACAATGAATTGCTTGCTTTAGCTAAAAGGAAGAAATGTAGGCAAAAACACTGCGTGGGGTCTAAGTTTCAGCTTGTCCTTATGGTATGCTGTTTTGGGAATGAATTCACCATGAGGGCATGGATTACTCCTAATTGTCAGACTGAAGTTATAGGTACTAAAATATCAGTTTTCACAGAGAATTAGTATAAAAAACCTGGTTCCTACATGTCTGAATGGGGGCCATATACAGCCTAATAAAAGCAGTTTTGCGGTCCAAGAAGGATGGAGTCTGACTGACATGAATGAGGCCCTTGAGAAATCTAAGAACGAGCAATCAAAACACAAAAAGACTTCATGACTTCCAGTCAAAGAAAAGGAGAAGAAACTGATCTAAATAGAACCTTCTAGAGCTAATGAACAGTCTAGATTTCTTAAAGGATCATAAGCAATCAGATCAGTGTAGACAAAATGCCAGCATGATGGTGCTAACAGGCACCTCAGTCACTACCAGGGTTGTTTAGTTTAGCAGCTCTTGATCCAGACCTCAAATTACCTTTTGGTTAAGAAACATGAACTAGAACAGGCAGGACTGGCAAGGACTTGATAGTCAAAAAGATGGTCATGTTTTTAAGAATGAGCCTTGGAGTGCAGGGTAGGGCTCAGATTTAACAAAGATCTTGCAGTGTTTTTCTGATTCTGTTTTGACAAGTTCCTTTCACAGCTGATCCTAAGCATAAGCTCCAAAAATAAGAGAATTATATAGGATTCCCTCTCCTACCATTTATTAGGAAAGAAATAACAAACACATATCAGAAACCCATAGCTCTGAGACAAAGAGGTCCCTTAGAGCATTCACCTTTGACAAGCAACAGCCACCTTGAAGCAGCAGGGAAAGAAGATATGAGTCTCGCACACTGATTATACCATCCTGGAAAAGCATACCAGACACACTGTGCTGGTCTTGGCTGGGACAGAGTTAATTTTCTTCATAGTACCTAGTATGGGGCTATATTTTGGATTTGTGCTGAAAACAGTGTTGATCATATAGAGATGTCTTCCTTACTGCTGAGCAGTGCTTACACAGAGTCAAGGCCTTTTCTGCTTCTCACCCCACCCCACCAGCAAGTAGGCTGGGGGTGCACAAGAAATTGGGAAGGGACACAGCTGGGACAGCTGACCCCAACTGACCAAAGGGATATTCCACACCATATGACGTCATGCTCAGCAATAAAAGTTGGGGGAAAAAAAAGGAAGCGGCGGGGACACACACATTCGGAGTGATGGCGTTTGCCTTCCCAAGTAACCATTATGCGTGATGGAGCCCTGCTTTCCTGGAGATGGCTGAACACCTGCCTGCGGATGGGAAGTAGTGAATGAATTCCTTGTTTTGCTTTGCTTGCGTGCGCAGCTTTTGCTTTACCTATTAAACTGTCTTTATCTCAATCCACGAGTTTTCTCACTTTTACTCTTCCGATTCTCCCCCCCTTCCCACTGCGGGGGAGTGAGTGAGCAGCTGTGTGGTGCTTAGTTGCTGGCTGGGGTTAAACCATGACACACACAAATAAAAATAAAGAACTGTAATACTTACTAAGAAATGGAAAACCTATTCTATCCTAAACTCTAAGTCCACTAACAATTGGAACTAAAAACAGTGCTGCATATACAGCAGCAGATGCAGGAGAGACTCCGTATTTTGGCATTGGCAAGAGGAAATAGGCAGACCCACTGTACTCTTTCTACTCGTACATATTGCCTACAGTGGAGCTACAACCGTATCAAATGATGCTTTTAACCTATTTTTGCACAGAACAGGAGGAGAATTCGTGGGGAATCCCAGAGGACTATTCCCCTTTCTCCGATATCTTGCTTAAACACAACCTCCCCAAACCCTTGAATTCCTTCTGGATGCCCATCATCTAACAAGACTGGCCTCACCGCAGAGTGTAGTCATACAGTTCTTCCCCTTCTCCCAGGCTCAGCAGGTTAGCTCCCTGTGCTAGGCTTTATCTTAAAATTATTCTATTTATATCCTTGGTAAGTTCATTTAAAACTCACGTGTTCGTAAATAAAGAGCTCACTGTGGGTATTAAACCAAAAGGAAAACACAAAAATTTTTTGAAACTGCTAATAACTAGCATTCCTCTGCTGCCTTTCATCCTCCATTTCACAAGATCCCAGAGCACTTTACAGATGTAAATACAGACCTGGTCTCCCAGCAGTGAGACGCAGACAGTCCTGGGGTGGAACATGGCTGCATCATCACGCTGGGCTCTCACTTTTGCTCTGCCACCCTGTGGCTGTTCAACTGCACAACTCCAGCAAGCAAGTAAAGTGCCTACTGCCCAGAAAGAGACATCTCGTACGCGCCAAGAACTGCGCCAGTGCGGATGGCTCATTTTTCCATAGTCAGGTACATGCAACCAATTAACACAAGTGGTAGGAAGTGAGGAAAAGAGCTATTTTCAATTGAGCCTCCCCAGGAAACACACCCAGAGAGGACACTGCTGCTTCTGGGTTTGGTCAACAGACCAGAGTTAATGGCTCTGCCCCAGTCATTAAATGCACCGTAGTTTTAAATAGAAAGTGTTCTTTGAGAGATGGGTTGCAAGCTTGATTCAAAATCTTCATTATCAATGCCAGCGCATACCCCATTTTTAGGTGGGGAAATTTAGTTTTGATTCCAAGTAAAGGATGCCACCTACTGAATCCTTGCTACCAAAGACTGCATGCTTTGACCCTCACGGCTCAAGACCTCTGGCAGGATCACAAGCCAGACTACAGTCCCAAAATAAATTCCAAGGAAAAGCAGAAAACAGGCTTGGAAAAACAAAGCTTTTCTTCTCACTGCTCCTCTCTGCACAACCCAAAGATGTATTACTCACTGAACATCTGCACAGCCATAATAATTTCTAGTTTTGCAACACTGACAACCTTAGCAGTATTAAAAAAACCTACTTATATCTTCATTCTGTTTTGGATTCATTATAATAACAGTCTGACAATATATGCTAGTACAGTACATTCTGCAACATTTAACCTCTGTTCCCAGTTGCCGTTCTTAACTTCATGGCTTAATGACACAGAGTCAGTAGATCACAATATGACCCTGTTAATATTTTTTTAATGCCATTTTTACAAATTACAGCATAATGCACTGATTACGAGGATGAAAGGGAAGTCTCAACGTCTGTCTGGAAACCAAATAAAAGAATGTTTGAACATCTGTTCATCCTACAAATGTCTTTAAAAGCTTTGATTTTCCCATAATCATTTTGTTCCACCATTTCACCCTTTTTCAAATGTGTATCCAACAGCCTCAGGACAGCAGCCAGAGATCTGCAGTAATAGCACATTATAATCAAAGTTCTCGAGCACACTTAAGTTCTCCTTTTGGAATTAAAAATGGGGAAAACCACAAAACCAAACCCCAGTCTTCAACAGATACCTCCCCAGCTGTCCATCCTACACAAACCTCTGCTAGGGGAGCAAAATGAAAGGACAGGGCTTTGCGACAGGGGCTTTACATAAAAGATTACAAAGCACAAGGACAGGATATGGTGGCGGGTGAAGGGATTCATGAGGCACGGCACGCATGTCTCCACACAGCCTGCTCCTACCGGGTCAGTAGTAGCTGTCCATGAGACTCTGCCCAAGTCACAGCCTAAGTGCCTGAACATGGGCAGTTTCTCACCACACACAGGAGCTGGTGTAAGCTGCACGGCAAGAGCCTTCTCCACCATGCTGGGCTCCCAACACCTCCCGTGGGAGCCCTGCCAGCACCTGGATTTACATCTCCTTCTCCAGAGGCAAGAGCAGAGACAGAACAAGGAGAAGCAATGAGCAAAGATGGGAAATGGGAGCACTGAGGAGGAGGTTAGGTCTTGGACTGAGAGGATGGAAGAAAGATGCTGAGTTAGTATGCGAGTCTGGAAATGAGACAGAAGATGGTGGGAAAGATTTTTAAAAGTGTATTACAGGAGACTGGACAACAAAAGGATGGAGGTCCAACTCTGGAAGCTGTTGCTGCTCCCTCCCTTGGAGTACCCCAAGCAAATAAACCATGGGCTCTCAGCACTAGAAGACCTTTCAGCCAGGCAGAGGGCTGCAAAACTAAGAATTGAGGACTAAGGAGTTTTCAAATGGATCAAGTTCCATAACAACTGACTCACTGATCCTGCTATGGGCAATCCACAGTGTAGAGGGGAAAACATTAATCACATAGTGCTTTGTAAAAATACATACCACCATTTACACTGACAGCCTCCTCTCCAGAACTATTCAAAAACGCCTTACAAACGAGAAAGACAAAAACCTGTAAGTGCAAGGTTAACAACTCTGGAGCAGCCAACAATATCTTACAGCAGGACACCTCTTGTGATGACTGCCCTTTGCTTTCCAGAACTCCAAGCCGAATTGGCAGAATTTAGTGACCCATTTAAAATTCGGCAAGGACATTAGAACTATACAGATAAAAATGTAAGTTCCTTAATAATGTTTTTCTTTTTTTTTATGAGAGGGTTTTTTTATACCAATAATTCTTAGGCTAACCTGGGATGGTAATAATGGCGTTCCTTCTATGTCATCTGTTTCTCTAGCTTCCATCACTGCAGTATCTTAAGCGGAGGTAACAGTGCAGGGTACAAAACAGGATTTGATAAAGGCTTAAAAGAAAGATAACACAATATTCTTTCCAAAGACTGCCTTCGGGGATGTCTGGGAAGAGGAGAGAAATGGGGAAGGAGAGGTGACAGGGGTGTGAAATGCATTTTTTTCATTACAGAAGGATACATTTTCCAGCAAGGCTGGCAGCACAAGTCACATTAAGCCATAGCTGAAGTTGCCTGCCTAATTCCTCTGGGATCACACTGAAAGCATACCCCATAATCTTAAGGGATGTGCTAAAGCTTTACTGGGACTCACTCAGCAGAAACTGTTTGGGATTATTCCACAAAGCACTAATTCTGTTCTGATTTAAAGGGGCACCATCAACCTAGTTTAGACACCAGACATGCCCTGTCTCACAACTGTCCAGCTGTAAATATCCTCTCAATAGCTGGTATTTTTGCCATTTGTATCCACTTTGGTTACCTGGAAATTAAAAGGAAAAGACTGAAAAAAAACAGGATCATGTTAGCATGATGGACTCATGCCCATCAATGGATATTTGATTAATAACACTTGAGTGTCATTAATAATATAATTACAATAATATGATGAGTGTAGCAATCTATTACAGTTATTTACTTCCATGTGTAACTAATGCACTTACATTATAGATGTGGCCATCTTGTATGGCTGGCTTCAGCGAATGGGTCACAGGCTGCTATTTAACATCAACAAGCAGAAGTACTCTTTTTATTCAAAAGGCAGGAACTAACATTTTCCATGCTGCCAAGCCTGAATCCAATTTCTGTTCCAGACTGCAGCTTTTGCACCTGTGGAATTATTGTTAGTTTTCATGTTAAGGTGTCCTATGCTTTGTAAATAACCAAGAAGGGATATTACCAGTGCTCTCCTTTTTATGAGCCAAGGACATGAAATTGAGCGGAAGAACTAAAGCAGCCATGAAATCCCTATTAAACAACTAACGGTTTCTAAAGCATCTTGGAGATATTCATTTTACAAGGCTTATGCTGCAATCTTCTATCATTATTTTAATGAAATAAAGCCCTTGACTATTTCCAGAGGCAACTTTTTCTTTCACACACAAAAGACATTTTGGTTACAAAAAAAGAGAACAATTCTGGAGTAGGATTCACTGCAGAATAGGCAGGAAATTCAGAAAAGCTATGTAAAATATCACCGAAGATAGGTTCTGAACCTTTGGAACAGCAAACAGAACAATTAAGACTCTCAGTTACACGCATCGTTATGTTTAATATGAAAAACATTTCTAGATATAAATCATATTTATAAAAAAATCCATACCATCTCTCAGATAGCATCTTACATAGTTGCAGCTGAAGGAATGTGAAACATCCATTTTAGGTTTCACCTATTATATCATGCGCTTTCTGTCCCTGACTTTGCTTGGGGAAGTAAACCTAGACTAATCAGCTTCACTTTGTGGGTCGCATGAAATTCACATCTTGACTAGATTTAGATTAATATTGGTGGAAAACTTTTAAATCAAGAGAAACTTCAAAACAGTTCTCCAGAAAAACACTGCTATGAGAACACACACCCAAATGTGCTCATCTGGCAGGTGACATTCTCCGAGAGGCCGTAAAGATTCACATTACAAAGATGACAAAATAAGCAGATTCTAACAGAACAAAAACAGATTGCAGAGATTTTGGAAGGGGGCACATAGTCAGCAGGAGCTTCCAGGTCTGTCTGTGAGGAAGGAACAGGCCTAATGCGTTCAAACAAGAAACACATTCCACCTGAATTAATTTCAGATTCTGGTCTTTCAGGTGCAATCAGAGGCCCCTCTGCTTTCTCAGGATTGAATCATTTTCTTCTGAGTGTCAAAGACATATCTTTTAAAGAGAAGAGAGATGGTCACAGGTTGGGGTGAATCATTCTTGCTGCTTTCATCCTCTTTGGTTGTGTCCCCCTTCCCTGCTTTAGATTTCTTCTTGGAGACAACAGTAAGAAGCATCTTGGTATCTGGCTTCAGCCCATCTGTAAAAAATGAGAACACGCATGACAAATGTGCTCAACATCGTATTTCAGTGTAACTGGAAAAAATGGACAGGCAAGTATACTTCTGAAATCAACCAAAGAAAATAAGAAAGTAGATCAGGTTTATTAGGAAAGCCACATTTCTGCATCACACTTCTGAAATATGGTTACTCACATGAAAAATAAGAGAAGCTTTCAAACATAGTTCACAAAAGCGATATCCCAAATCCAGGGCAGTATCCTGGCTGTATCCTTCTACAGCTTTTTAAAGTATTAAATACAGGCAAAAATTTAAACAAGTCAGACCAGCTTACCTGGTCTAAGCCTTTTACTCAGCAGACCTTTCCTATTATTTACACACATCTTCCAAAGTTTCTTCTCATCACTAAGAATATTTACAAAAATAAGTCATGAATGAAAAACAACTGGTAAACTACTAAAATTATATAGAGTCCAAAGAGTCACAAGGTTCTTGAATATCTTTAGTCTATTTCCCAGGCTTGCCAGGAGCACACTGCTTAGGTTTTAACAAATTATACAGTTTTGTGTTTGTTTGGGCTTGTTTGGTTGGTTTTTTGGCTAAAACACAGTATTCGTTAAGGGTTTCAACTGTCACTTCTTAGGTGAACTAGAATTAACCTGTGTAGGATTCTGGGGATCCAACTTAAGTCTTTCTCCAGACATTTATACGAAACAAAAATATTTGTCCTTTTCTTCCTAAATGGCTAGCGTTTATTACACTTCTATATTTTCTTTTAACTTGACACATTGGTGACATTTTAGATAAGAAATGCAAGATAGCAAAGTCCAAAGAAACGCTGTAAAACAAGAGAGATGAAGCTCCTAAAAGACCACTCCTGAAGAATTGTTTTCTTAAAGCAGAAGACAGCAAACTCCTTGGAAGCTTATTCAGCACCAAACACACTGCAATGTGGTTCTTGGGCATCTGGCCAAATTCAGTTCAGGTATTTTTAACCTGTGGTGTCACATAACCTTATCTCAAACACTTAATCGGCTTCTCTCCCTTCATATTGAAATTCAAATGTGGATTCTCATATCACAGCCTGACAAAAAGATTGAGATGCTTATGATTTACTGGAGACAGGAGGTCTACAAGCACAGGTGATTTGCTCCAGCACAGACACATCTAGAGGCACTTACAGCTGACTGCAAGGGGACACAGCACCAGCGCCCACCTTCTCATCTTGCTGTGTCAGGTAGCAAATTGTTCCAGGCGGCATCCCCACCGCACAGCAAAGGGGAGGGAGGAAACGAGGAAGTGTTGAAGCAAAACCAGGAAACTGCCCATTTGCCATTTCATAACCAGGGGTTATGAAACAGCCCTAAGGTCCCACAGCGCAGCCACGGGGAGACTTTTGGAAATAGAGGGGTCTTGCTTTTTTAAAAAAATGCAAGAGCACAAGGGAAGAGAAAAGCAATATGTTACGTATATAACTAAATAAACTACAATTTACACTAAGGCTGCAGAAGCCCAGCATCAATCAGAATCAACTTTGCATAGTTCTGCAAGATCTTGTATTTCACTGTCAAGGCAGCGGCCATTTTCTCTTTTCAGATGGCAGAATACAAAAAAAAAAAAAAGAGCAATGATTATTTCATTGTGAAAATAATTGAGACTGTTTTTCCTTGATGGTTGAGAAGTCTGATAATGACTATCTTTGCACGTGTAAGGTTCAATTAATCAAACTAGGTAATATGGTGTGGCCTGACCACATATTTATTATATGGTTTTATTACACTGTGTAGTCATGTTTGATGCAGCTGTTTCAATTTTTTAATTGGATGCTTTCATATAAATCCCATTAATATCATTAGCCTTACAATCACTCCATCTTCATTACAAAAAATAATTTATCATTACATGAAAAGCAACTTATTTCCTATTTGGAAAGCTCTGACATCATCTTGGGTGCTGCTGGGGGGGGGGCGAAGCAATAGTCAAAAAAAGGAGGAAAACAAAATAAAAACAGCAAAGAGAGTGACCTCACACAGTCCTGCTCTCTACCTTTACAGGCTTTATTTCATATTGTGTGTTTTCTACGGTTTTGATCAACCTAATTGTAAGTGTCCCTGAACAGGGTTTCCTCCACTTTCCTGGGAAGACCATTTATTTTTTGGACAAAGAAACATTTTATTTTGCTTTCTAGTTGGTTTCCCTTTCTGGGTCTTATCGCTATTACTAATGTTGCTGTTACTGGCACATTACTGTTTAAGAAAGATGTTTAACTAAATCCTTTCAGAAAGACACACTTTAATTAAAGCAAACAAATCCTAAAACACTTCTATTTATGTTAGTAGGCTTTGCAAGACTCTAATTTCCAAAAAATGCTAATTGGCGGAAAGGAGAGAGGAAGGGAGGAGATGTGGCATTAAAATTGCAGCCAAAATTTTCCCTTGTGGGTACCTGAAGCGAGGCACCGAAGCTGCTACTGCACACCCTAGTCTGCAGCTGCAGGGGCGCAGGGCAGCGATGCCCCCCGGGCAGGTCAGCCTCGCACCCCGCAGCACACACGCAGCTGCAGCAGCAAGCGGGGGAACTCTCAGCCGCGAGGATGAAATAACCACTTTGGATAAACCGAGCTTCGAAAACTGCCAGTGACATCAGGGAGCACTTGGACTGCCCGACACATCTGAAACCCGGTATATCATCTTAGGTGTTTAAACAAGGAATCTCACGTTTGAGAAATTTCATTTTCAAGAAAAAAGGTTATGCTGCATGTGGAACTGTATTGGGGAAAATGTATTGAATACTGAGTAATCTCACCTTCTTCACCCTGTCGCTAACTCCCACATACAAAGTAAAGATATAGCTCACCTGCAGCCCTTAACACCTATTTCGATTCAAATATGGTATTATGGGTAAAAAGTTTACAGAAGAAATGGAAGGACATAGTAGTTCCTACCAGCGAAATGACGGGCTGGTAGCCAAAGGCAGCTCAGGTATTATTAAATTCACAAGGTATCTAAATTACCTAATCAGATCCCATGGCCCTCATTCTGCAAACAGATTAGGTGCCTGGCATCGTACCCTAACAAACGGCATTTTCTGTTTTTCTGCTCTGGTGCCAGGAGGTCTAAGGGCTGAAGAGGCTCTGTGATAGGGAGCAGCACAAAGGAGCAGGCAGGGAGAGACAGGCGGGGAGGCGCAATCGGGGTTTCATCTACCTCCGTGGATTTCTCGCGTTACACACAATGCATACTTTACATTTTACAAAACCAAGGAAATGAAGGGAAATATATCTGTCACCAAAGAAGACATCAGACCTTTAATAGCTGAAATGACGGATATTTTTAGATGGAGGTCTAGTTTAACTTACTTACATTAAGGGTCTAATCTCTCCTGAACAATAGCTATGTTAGCTTGAATACATAGTGAGAAATCTGTTCCATTAATTAAGTGCTGCCTGTACTACTCGGATTTGTAGCAAATGTTAATAGATTTTTTTTTCTTCCTCTAGTTGGACAATTACTTTATTTTGCCAAGTTGCTAATGGATTAAATTGAAAAGGTCCATGTGTTAAAAAAAAGACTTTAGCTTCAAAGTTCTAAGAAATGCCTTGCATACAACAGTGGGAAATACCTATGTATTAATATTATTAATGGGCAGTCCTCAGAGGAACAGAAGATATCTGAAAGCTTAGCAAATTCGTTCCCACCCATCATAACCATGTCCGTAACATAGAAGTGCCCAGACAGGTCTTATGTAAAATGTACTTGTAGCATCAACTAACCCAGGTTAGATATGAAAATCTAGTTGTAAAATCATTTAATCCACTTCATTCTTTTAGTTTCAACTACTGTTAATAATTAACAAATAAGAATACAGACTCTTAACATCCTTTGTCTCAGCATGGTCTCAAGGATTTAATGCAAACTGAGCCATTTACACATGCAAAATAAAAAAGTGAATTTTCAAATTCAAATGAAAAGCAATACCTCATCAGGAAAAATATTTTCCAAGTCTAAGAACAGTTTCACATGCACAGAATAAAGGATAAATGCAATATTTTACACAATTTTCACAAATAAAAGCTAGCTTAGTGATTTGCAGTTATCTTATGTCATTAAGTGCATTGCAGCCTGGAGTTTTACAATTACTCATGCAAGAAGTTTGCAAACAAATGTGGATTTCAATAACTTCATATAGAAATTTCACATTGTAGAATTCCGGACCCGTTCTTGTGTACAAATATAGGAAATAAATTTTGCCCCCCCCGAAGATACTAATATCTACACAAGTTTTAAGTTTTCTCTAATGCTTCATCTTCTCCTTATGTTAATCAGGCTTCCCTGCAACAGGGACTCAGCAAAGCCTCGTGATAAACACCCCCCACTGACCCCAGTGGTCGCTGTGTCAGGCCCATGGACAGCCTCCATACCAGACTGGGGAGTGCTGGCCAGTGGACAAATCACAACAAACACGTAAAGCATATAAATGTCCATAACCAGCACAGTTTACTTTCGCTTTGTTTTTACTACTACTACTACTTCTTCAGCTGGAAGGACGACAAAAGCTGATACAGTACCTGCTCTTCTAATTCCTTTTGCTAATCCAACGGCAGGATGAAGAAGCACCGTTGCGCTTTTTCCCCATATACATTTTATTTCAACTGTTACCTGTAAGCTTGGATCCTGCTTTAGCTTTTATATAACTTCCTCGCTTCTCATCCTCCTTCACTTAATGTTGTCATTCCTTATCAACATCCTCTGTGATCTTTCTTGTTTTGTGGTGGGTTTTTTTTTTGTGTGTGTGTTTTTTTTTTTTTAAATTTTATTTTGGTTGTTTGGTGGTTTTTGGGTTTTTTTTTTGCTTATTAGTCTCCTGCTCCCCTGCTCTTCTGCTCCTTGAAAAGGTCTCAAAGGGTGGTCTCTGCTCTTTCTCCTGAAGTCCAGCTCCTTTTTCCTTGACTCCCAATTCCACTTGCTAGTCTGCCCTTCAGGAGTTTTATTTCTCTCTTTTTCCAACTTTATTTTTCAGATTTCGCATCTCCATATTTCTATTTCCTGTTTCCACAGATCTCTTCAATATTTAGGAATAGTCCTGTCTCCTTCAAAGCTAATGAAACATTGTGTTTGAATCGAAGATTTTAAAGACTGAATGCCAGACACATTGTAGATGAGAAGCAAGATAATACAGCATCTCCTTGTAGCCCAGCCAGAGACAGGAGTAATTTTTAAGCAACTGATAAACACATCATTGAAAACAGGTGTGATAATATAGGTGCAGGGCATGCTCTCCAGCACAGCCAAGGAGAATAATTTATTTTGCTGAACTTCAACAACTCCCTTCTCATATGCACACTTGTAAAAAAAGCCTACTGCTAGCTATCCTAGCTAGCACCAATGAATATGAAGGTATTTGCATGGATGATTACACTGTTTTCTTACAGCATTAAAAATTGTAATGGGAAAAAAAATCATGTTAAAAGATTTCAGGTCTCCTGATTCATGAGAACTTTGCTTTCAGGTCAAAATTAAAAGTTCATCCTACCAGTAGAAAAATCAGCAAATGTATTACACCAGCTACCTGCAATATGGTACTTGCCATGGTTTGCTGGGAAAGCGCTGGCTCAGGATTCTTACCACCGTGTTAGGAAAAAACACATTGAGGCTACACCAGTAGCTCTCGCTGGAATAGAAAATATTCCTTTTTGCACTCAACATTAAGAAATTGCTAGACTACTCTTGACCTGCTGATATTACCCCAAACCTCCCATTCCATTCAGGAATTTGTGAGCAGAGATTCAGTGGGAAACTGAACCTTGTTTTTCCTGTCTGTAACCAAAATAACCTATTCACTTCCTTTGACACTGCAGGTAGAAGACTCAACTACCTGCAATTTCTTGTTTCCTGTCAACATTCAAATGTTAAAAATTGACTGAAGATCAGAGAACAAGTTAACATAGCACATTTGATGTTGGAAATAATTTTTATCCGAGGCAAACGTAACCTTTTAATATGACAGGCAGACATTTTTCTTTCTTCCTGAGTGAAGGAAAAAAAGAGCAAAACTTGAAAGAGGCAAAGGGTTGGGGATAATCCTCACTCACAATGCGTTATTCGTAACAGCTGGTTTTCACAATTTCAGGATTTCCTTAAATTGAACCCTCAGAGCCTGAACCCTCATTACACAGTTAAGAAGTGTGTGCCTGCATCAACCCTCCTGCTAACAGAGTACAAAAGCCGGTTGACCTGAAAATCAGGAATAATTAGAGCCCTGGATGGTGACATCCCTGCCACAGTCTGATGCAGAGGGGCTGCGCTTGAGAGTGGACAGAGACCAGTCTCTCCCCCTGCTTACTGCAATGACAGACCATTGAAAGGAAACAGAAACTTTTCTACTAGTACTGCAGGACTCAAGAATCCAGTACTTCAACACAGTAAAATTATAAACTGATTCGATTTTTTTCTTGCAACAGCTATGTATATTCATCCAAGACTTAAGAAAACCATATTTACCTATGTTCAAAGACGGGTACAAGGTTCAAATACAGCACTTACCTGTTTCAGATTCTGATCAACTTTAAAAGAAGAAGAATAAACCTATCACTGGTTTCCAGCAAAATTAAGAGAAATGCCAGTGGTTCAAGTGTTGGCTTTCAGAGTCCCGCAATACACTAGCAAGCACACGCTTGTTCTCCACCTAGTCCCAAAATATATCAGTAGTTCTACAAAAAAAAATTATCATTAATCTGTGCCCTAAAAACCATTAAAAGCTCATGCAATTATCCCTAAAGTAACATTCTGGAGTTTTGATTCAAACAAAAAGCAGAAGCATCCCAAAATCAGAGGATCAATTTGCTCAGCCCCTCCTGTTACGTTTATCTCTACAGTCAGACAGAAAGGACAATGATAACAGAAAATGTAACATCCTGTTGCTTGAATTCTTTACATTAAGCTACTAGGTAGCAACTCTGCTTCTCTTCTCCTCTGCTAAAGATATCCAAAATCCTACCTTTTGATTTTATTCAAGCTAAGGTAGTAATTTTTCTCCTTCAATATCCTAGCAAAAACCCGTGAGCTGATCAGGAAAAAGAACATCTTTGTAAGCCTTCCAAGAACAAAAGTACCATATTACTCTGCCCATAAACACTGTAATAGGAACATCAGATGTGTCACACCACACCTAGTAGACTGGATGACTGGTCATCTAGAGACTGCTGGCCATATCTAACTTGGCATCCTATCTGCCTGTCATTAATATATGGTGCTTCAGAAAGAGCAGGGGTGAAAACTGTGTCCTGAGCTAACTAGAGCCTGGGATCAGGTAGGAATTCTCTACATGACATCAGGGTCAATATGTCAACACCTACCAACCTTTCTAGCCAAAAGATTTAAGCACAGTGCTCCTACAGGAGCCAATATACTCTGCTCCTAGGTGTACATCACCATGATAACAAGCATAATATGATTACCTAGACAGTTTCAGTGTAATAGCTGACCAGAGATTCACTCAAGAAACAAGGGATACTCCTTTCCTTGCTACCCTCAAAAGCTCAGGATTTGAGCTTCAATTACTTTCACAGACCAGGCAATGAATTTTACTTATGTAAATCCCTTCACAATTCTCCAGTAATTCTATTTTGAATTCACACCACCTTTTCCCACACCTCTTGTCAGCTCTCTCAAATATTCTGCTACAGTTTCAAACTCCAGAGTAGATTCATTTTTCTCTTCTGGCTGGTACAAGATCTGCTATTATCACCTTGCCTGGCTTGTGAATATTAATAGGAGTACAGCATGAAGTTGGCCAGGGAAAGCAATCGACCTCCAAGACCAAGGGAAAGTAGACTCCTTCCTTCCAAATGAGAATTACACTAATGCCTCGGCATGGTACTTGGGATCTACACAAAATATCCATAACTCATTGTTTGATGACAGAGACCAGAAAAAAAATGTCTTACAGCCACTTTGAGCAGAAGTAGACTGCCCCATGTCCTGACCAAATGCTGTTGTGACAGCCAGCCTGCATCAGCAGAGTAATTCCCACAGTCTCAGCTTGGTAGGCTCTGTTTGGAAATCCTTAAGTACTAAAACATTTTCCCATAAATTGGGGAACAGCTGCCCCATACCACATCAGAGAAGGCTGCAGTTCAGTGGTGAACTGAATTGAGTCTTCTGTATCAATTTGTTAAGTTTTCAGAGGCTTTGGACTGAAAGACATTATTATAAGAAGTGGTACTACTGGAAATAACACGGATTTCATTATGGGCTCCTACTTAGGAGGGAAAGAGCTACTCTTCCTTGATGAGGAAGACAGAAGCTGTTTTAGTTCAAGAGGCTGACCTAGGTGAAGTTCAGGCCGAAGCTGTATTTGGAAAACTCTCACATCAAGCTGGACACAACCCTTTCAAGCTCAGTGCCAGTTCTACACAATGGCTTGAACTGCACTCTCCGGCAGTCCTTAAAGGCACATTTTGTATCTTGGCTTTTGCTGCAAGCAATCAAGAAAGAATGCAAGAAAACAAAACTGTTTCCCAAGCACTGTTTGCTGGTGCCATAATTAATATAATCAAACAATTCCACAAATTGCTTCCAATTGCTGGCGTCACTTTCATGTGCAGAGCCAGACTTTCAAAGAAGGGCCCTTCTTGTCCTACATCCTTACACTGGTAACCCTCGCTTCACACAATAGTAAACAAGACCTCACTAAATAGTATAGGGTAATTTGTACTGTAATAGGTCCCCAAGGCACCATGGACACAATTTGAAATGCCATCTAATTTTTCTTTTTAAT
>VYZW01008910.1:7130-34173 GCA_013401315.1 Balaeniceps rex
CCAGGTGATGCTCTCAAGAGGCTGCCTATCTGGTCACACCCATTTAACTCTGTATGTTTGTAAATCTCCAGGTCACCACAGGAGCATCACCTGGTTATTTTCTATTAACAACATGTGTATGCACAATGGTATACATGTTAATTTGTATGTGAAATACATATATAGAATCATAGAATCATAGAATGCTTTGGGCTGGAAGGGATATCTGAATAGCTTCTGTCCATTCTGTAGCATAACAAAAAGAGCTTCACAGCATCAGGAATATCAAAATGTAATTAAAGCATGTGCTCTTCAAGTAAAACAAAATAAGTTCCAGGTACTTGTAAAGGCTTCCATAACAATGACTCGAGACATGTATCAGCCACTATATTGTACATATCAAACATGATCGGTAGTCATTGCTGTCACACCTGAGGAATCTGGAAGGGTGAAAGCAGACAGCAAAGGAGTCAGAATGGAACAATTACAGAAAACTGTCAAAAATGTATGCAAAAAATAGATTAAGAGCTACCACGGACGTGTGTGACATGCTGAAATGAACGAAAAATCACCACAGTGACCTAAAAAGGATACATAATCCTATTTTACTATTCTAAATAGCTTTGTGAAGCAATGCCTAAAATTTTAATGTAACCTAGTCACAAACATCACTGATTTCAAAATGTGAAAAATGAGATCATTAGTTCTCTGGAAGCTGTGGAGGAAATGTACAACAGAGCTGTAGACCTTTATGCAAATATTTCCGAAAGCCCGTTCTATCCTATATTTGGGTGTGTGGGGTTCAATTATGAATAAGATCAAAGACAACTTGAAAAGATCTACTTCTGTTTTGTGTGTGTGCAACTCCATCTACATTAATTATATCTCAAGATCACAGAACTTGGTTACGAGCAGTAATGATAGTGATGCAAATTATATCATGGCATTGGTAGGACGTTTACAACTCCAGCAGAGGCAGAATGGATTATCTTTCTCTGTGGTCTTTAATTAGGGTATATAGCCTTCTAGAGACCCTCGTCTGTGGCATAAATGTAGAGCTTTCTCAATTAAAAAAATCTTGTTGTCAAAATATTGCTTTCATATTCATAATGGGACATAATGCAAATATATTTGAGGTTAAATTCTCCACATTTGGACATCAGCAATGTTCTGTCAACTTCAATGAAGGATGTGTACCAGCGAATTTGGCCTTCGCAGAAGAGACATTTTAAGTGTTGTCAGATTTCCACTGCTTTTTTTTTGGTAGGTAATGGAACTGGTTATTTCTCTTCTGGGTGACATTCCATTCTGCTTGGAGTTTTCTTTTATTCTGGATTGGTCAAAAGCAGCATTTCCAATAGTTCCTGGGAAAATCTTTTCCCAATTTTTCGGTCTTTTGGCCACTTTTTTCCAAATATTTCCAACAAATTTTTTGAGTTCTGTCCCATATTTGTAATTCCCTTTTTCCTAAAGTTACATGATGCTATTTTTGAAAGTTATTTAATATTGCTGCAGTATTTCCTGTTTCCAAAGTTTAAAATGCTCCTTATCAGCTTCTCTAGTGCATTTATTACAATCCTGATAAGAAGCGTGGATTTACCTGAGCTATAAAGAAAAATTCATTTTCTTAAGAGAAGTTAATTTTGGTAAGAAAAAAAAGTTTCCTGAGTGGAACTCTTGCTTTGTATTTTCCAAGCTGATTCCTTTCATATATGCTTTTCCAAATGTGGATAAAGAAGATTTTGTGAAAAGGAAAAGTGCACAAATACTTAGAATACTTAGAACTTTGAATGTGGGGGAAGGTAAAAATCTCAGTAGGTAGGAGACCTACAGAGTGAAAGGATAACTAAGGGGAAAAGGAGCAAATGGTCATCTTCTTTTCCTATGCCGCCTTCTAATCCCTGAGGCAGAAGGGTCTACCTGCCTTTGTCACACAGTAGGACTGATAACGCAAAGGACAAATATTCTTTTCTGCCGTTATGTCTTTATAGGTCTCTTCCTGCTGTGCTTAAGCGGCGCAAACTCCCACAGAGTTTTCTTTTGTAAGGATGAAATAATCAGTCCCTGACAGGGTAGAATCAAGAGACAGGGCAGGTAAGGTAGCATTTACCTCACACCTCCCAAAATACATATGGATCTTCTTCCAGGCAAAGAAGTAAAAGTACATTTCTTAAATGTTAAATCTGTAGCAGGTTACTACTGGTTTATATAAAGGTAGTCAAAGGGTTAGTAGATGGTGCCTAATGCAAATCTGATGAGAATAACTCCATTTAAAAGACGCTTACTATCTTGCGACAATTATGTAGACAAACTAAAGTGGATCACAGGAAATGCATGTAGAGCTGCAATGTTGGTGATTGTTTAGAGTGGGAAAAAGCTCCAAACATACGTAAGAGTGTCAGACTCTTCTGAATAAATTGTAGTCTGCCAAGAAAGAAAATAATAAGAAGATATATGACCTTGGTTGCGGAGCAAGAGAAATCAGAATCTCGCAATGAAAATCAAATTAGAATACTAGGTTAATGGTGGTAAGAGTTATTATAAAAAGATGTGATAAGCCAGAACAGCCATGGGCCAAATCAATCATTTTCCAGCCACGTACAGCTTGTTTGAATGTAGCAGGATTGCATATCCACATATCCATGCTGAACTTAATCTAATATCCTTCAGAGTTGATGATGAGTAGGAGGTGGAAAAAAGAAAAGAAGTGAAAAGGCCATCTGCAGTTATGTAATAACGCATCAACATGATCTCACATCTGTCCAATGGTATACTGAGGAAATGTATTTGCATGTACTCAGATGACCTTTTGAAGAGGACCCAAATTCTGAATTAACGTGAAGCTACTCTGAATTGTCTTCTCATTTGTCTCACAGAAATTGTCCGACAAAGTGGTGAGGCATCAAATGAAGAGTCATTTGATCATCAATATTGGAAAATAATTCATTGTTAGTGCAACAATACTTAATGTTAGTGACAAAAACTTTGTACTAGCTGTGCCTTGGGAGGACAGAAATAAGACAACTGATTTCTAAAACTGTGTATCATTTGTAGTAGACCATGATCTTAAAACACATTTGACGAGCTCAGCTGAAGAAATATTTTCTTTCTCTTTTGATATAGCTTCACTAGCCTTTTATTTATATTAGACTTTTTTTTTTCTGAAAACATTTGGTTTCTTCCTAATTTGATCCCTATTGTAAAAAACCCCAAAAGTTTGTAGTTTCAAATAAATGCGTACAGTGTATCCATGCTAACAATTTCAAATATGGTAAATCATGGAAAACTGGTAACTCAAGAGACAAAAGTTTGGCACTAAATATCTACAGGTTTTAATGATGAATTTCTGAAACCTGATAAGCAGATAGCAAGAGTTTAACATAGTCCCTGTCAGAACACAGATGAGCTTGGAAACTGCAAATGAAAATATTACCTTTAAAAAGATCTACTTAGGGCTGGCACTGTTGCATTGAAAAGGCTGCTTGTTGAGTCTCCAAGATTTAGAGTTTTGATATTACTTTGTTAAAACCTTGATTGATTGAGACTTGGATTACCTGCAACCCTGGTTCCTTGCCTTCTTTATGTGACCTTCAAATAGCCTTATTAGCTGGACCTCATATTACAGGTGAAATTCACTCAGGCTCCTCATTTTAGTCTCTTTTGTAAAGGGCTTAATATTTTGTATTTTGGTTGGGCTTTATTAAGACAAACATGAAAGTGAGGCTTCTGCTGACCCTTTGTGCAGATCTGAACTTCGCCTTAGGGATAGACACAGGAAGGTGCTGGTTTCTGGAATGCATTTGTCTTTCTGGCCTGTGAAGACTCCCACAGTGCTGAACCTTCAGACGATCTGCTCCCAGACCTTCCCTCACAATAGTTTGGGACGGATGTGCATTAGAAGAAAAGGAATTCACAGCACTATTTTTTCTTTTATGGATGTTAATATGACTGAAGACATTTTTGTGAGGTAGTTACATTTTAAGGTGCATTAGGTGCTCTGTTGCCTCTTTTTACTTATCTACTGTTCATTTTAATATTTTCTAAGAGCATTTGTAGTATGTGATAGGTGTTAATGTCACTTATAAAATTAAATTAACTAGGATGTTCTGAAATTGTCTTTAAAGGTCAAATTATAATAATCTTACCCAGAGTAGTACTTTTACTCAGGGGTAGGTCTAGGTAAATCGATAGCACTATGGAAGAAATAAGGTTAGATATATAAAAGGACTTAGGCACCTGTTGTGGTTTAACCCCAGTAGGCAACTAAGCACCACACAGTCGCTCGCTCCTCCTCCCCCCCCGCAGCGGGACGGGGGAGAGAATCAGGAGAAAAAGTAAAACCCATGGGTTGACATGAGTGCAGTTTAATAGGACAGCAAAGGAAGGAATAATAATAATCATGATAAAAGAATACACAAAACAAGTGATGCACAATGCAATTACTCAACACCCACTGACCAATGCCCAGCCAGTTCCCGAGCAACAATCGCTGCCCCCCAGCCAACTCACCCCAGTTTATATACTGAGCATGATGTCATATGGTATGGAATACCTCTTCGGCCAGTTTGGGTCAGCTGTCCTGGCTGTGCCCCCTCCCAGCTTCTTGTGCACCTGGCAGAGCATGAGAAGCTGAAAAGTCCTTGACTAGTGTAAGCACTACTTAGCAACAACTAAAACACCAGTGTGTTATCAACATTATTCTCATACTAAATCCAAAACACAGCACTATGCCAGCTACCAGGAAGAAAACTAACTCTATCCCAGCTGAAATCAGGACAGCACCACCTGCCCTCCAAAATGTACTTATCTTTGCCTAAATTCACAGGTTTATATTCTCAGAATTCTTTTTCATTTCCTGACAAACTTGGAGACATTAAAAATTTTACTCCTAAACTACCTATCTCAAATTTTCCACCTGCAACATAGAGACCTGCTTCTGAGTGGTCAGAAGACTTGATAATACAGAACATACAGGTGTCTGCTTCTTTCCTGTATTTCCCCAGCTACATAAACTACATGTTCCTCTACTTACATCACAAAACCGGATCTCAAAGATATTCCTAAAATATCTGGACAGAGGCAAGTGCTCCAGTCATCAGCCCTGTGAGTACCCTGAAATATAGCTCACTCAGTCTTTCCTATCAATTGTTGTTAAACTTGCTCAAAGCAAGGACTGAAACCTCAATACTGCTCTCCAGAGGTAAAAGCCATAATCTGTGGTGTTATATTTCACTGACCTAATGTTTGTGTAACTCCTTTTTAGGCAAAGTAGAAAGCTGTCAGTAAAAGGATTGAGAAAGACCCACACCAACACATCTGAGAGTTCAGACCACTCAGCTGAAAGATGTATACATATGAGGAAGGATCAGAATGGAATTTTGGAACTCGTTGCTTCTTTACTCCAAGCAGTTGCTACAACCATTGAACTACTGGGTGTTGTGGGGCCGCTGTAGGAATGGAGTGATCCACTGTACAAACTGCATTCTGACTGAAAGTCACAAATATGGAGTTGGACAGCTACAAGCAATCTAACATTAGATGTTTACTTTTGATAATAGTCTTAATGGTGATTCATTCAGAAATCACTCTACTGATTTCTGTTGCTCTCTTTCTTCAGTGCTTAATTCCTTCCAAGAACTATGTTGGAAGAGATCTGGTTTATGGATGGGAAACCTCTAGGCAGTAGTGGCCCTTAGAATTTGGCTGGTTTTGCAGAGAAGTTATTGCAACAGCACAGATAGCAACAGTAAAGAGATGTTGAAACTAGGTATGATTGGGTTAGCACACCTGCTGGAAGCCGTAAAGATGCACTGTTGACTGTAATATGCTCTAGTAAAAAAAAAGGCATGAAAGGCTTAGGCAGAAAAGAGGGAAGGGTACCATGCTAAAAGGGTTACCCTGAGTTTAGTTCAGGAGTTTAGCTGTCTATTTCTGAAAGTGAGTCTGAGGTTTTTAAGTCACATGCTGCTTTTGGAAATACTGCTGAGAGTGCCTCTCTTTCTCTTTAGTGTACCCCTCAGCATGCCATGGTTTTGATCCAAATAGCCTCCAATACATCTTCTAACATACTCAGTGGTGAATTTTGTTGCACTGCTTTATGCATCGTGTACACATGGTGGCACAGAGCCTCTGCCTTGTCAACCCATCCCAAGGGTGGTACAGGTAACCCACAGGAATATAGCGTAGATGATCACAGCTGAGGAAATCCTAGCAGCCTTCTTTGTTCCTTTCTAGTAAAGAAAAAGCATTGTGAAAACAAGCTGGAAGGCTTTCCAGTAAAACAATCTCAGGCAGGTTTTTAATCATGCATTTGAGCGTGCATCACCACTCAGCTATGACTGAACCTATCAGGATACCACTCCTCGATGTCGTGTGGCTTCCACTCTTAGTTGTTTGTTTCAGTAGAATTTTTTAAGTCTAAACAGAGACAAAGGCAAGTACCTGCTTGTGAGGACACAATGTATTAAGGTAGTAATTTTTCATTTTTAATGACTGACATGACTACACTTCAGCTGCCGGGTGCATCATTCAGCTCTTTGTTCCCTATCTCACTCATTGAACTGTCAGCATTTGTCATTTGCTGTGCATGCAACCCTGTTGCAGATGTTAGTGTTTCTGTTAATGCCCAGCTTTGATACTTGAAAAGAATGGCTTGTTCCCTGGCTTCATATGGAATCATAGAATCGTTTAGGTTGGAAAAGACCTTGAAGATCAAGTCCCACCATGAACCTAACACTGCCAAGTCCACCACTAAACCATGTCTCTAAGTGCCACGGCTACATGTCTTTTAAATACCTCCAGGGATGGGGACTCAACCACTTCCCTAGGCAGCCGGTTCCAATGTTTGACAACTTTTCAATGAAGAAATTTTTCCTAATATACAATCTAAACTTCCCATGGCGCAACTTGAGGCCGTTTCCTCTCGTCCTATCACCTGTTACTTGGGAGAAGAGACCGACACCCACCTTGCTACAACCTCCTTTCAGGTAGTTGTAGAAAGCTATGTGTCCCCTGAGCCTCCTTTTCTGCAGACTAAACAACCCCAGTTCCCTCAGCCACTCCTCATAAGACTTGTGCTCTAGACCCTTCACCAGCTTCGTTGTTCTTCTTTGGACACACCCCAGAACATCCATGTCTTTCTTGTAGTGAGGGGCCCAAAACCGAACACAGTATTCGAGGTGCGGTCTCACCAGTGCCAAGCACAAAGGGACGATCACTTCCCTAGTCCTGCTGGCCACACTATTTCTGATACAAGCCAGGATGTTATTGGCCTTCTTGGCCACCTGGGCATGCTGCCAGCCCAACAACCCCAGGTCCTTTTCCACCAGGCAGCTTTCCAGCTATTCTTCCCCAAGCCTGTAGCGTTGCATGGTGGTGTTGTGACCCAAGTGCAGGACCCGGCACTTAGCCTTGTTGAACCTCATGCAATTGGCCTTGGCCCACTGATCCAGCCTGTCCAGATCCCTCTGTAGAGCCTTCCTACCCTCAAGCAGATCAACACTCCAGCCCAACTTGGTGTCATCTGCAAACTTACTGAGGGTGCACTCGATCCCCTCATCCAGATCATTGATAACTATATTAAACAGAACTGGCCCAAATACTGAGCTCTGGAGAACACCACTTGTGAGTGGCCACCAACTGGATTTAACTGCATTCACCACAACTCTTTGGGCCCAGCCATCCAGCCAGTTTTTTACCCAGTGAAGAGTACACCTGTCTGAGCCATGAGCGGACAGTTTCTCCAGGAGAATGCTGTCAGAAATGGTGTCAAAGGCTTTACTAAAGTCCAGGTAAACAACATCCACAGCCTTTCCCTCATCCACTAAACAGGTCACCCTGTCATAGGAGATCAGGTTAGTCAAGCAGGACCTGCCTTTCATAAACCCATGCTGGCTGGGCCTGATCACCTGGTTGTCCTGTACGTGCCATCTGATGGCATTCAAGATGAGCTGCTCCATACACCTTCCCTGGCACTGAGGTCAGGCTGACAGGCCTGTAGTTCCCCAGATCCTCCTTCTGGCCCTTCTTGTAGATGGGTGTCACATTTGCTAACCTGCAGTCAACTGGGATCTCCCTGGTTAGCCAGGACTGCCAATAAATGATGGAAAGTGGCTTGGTGAACACTTCCGCCAGCTCCCTCAGTACCCTTGAGTGGATCCCATCCGGCCCCATAGACTTGTGTGTGTCTAAGTGGTGTAGCAGGTTGCTAACCATTTCCCCATGGATTACGGGGGCTTCATTCTGCTCCCTATCTCTATCTTCGAGGTCAAGGGTACCCAGAGAACAACTGTTCTTACAATTAAAGACTGAAGCAACGGCGGCATTAAGTACCTCAGCCTTTTCCTCATCCTTTGTCACTATGTTTCCCCTCACATCCAGTAAAGGATGGAGATTGTCCTTAGCCATCCTTTTGTTACTAGTGTATTTATAGAAACATTTTTTATTGTCTTTTATGGCAGTAGTCAGATTAACTTCTAGTTAGGCTTTGGCCCTTCTAATTTTCTCCCTGCATAGCCTCACGACATCTTTGTAGTCCTCCTGAGTTGCCTGCCCCTTCTTCCAAAGGTCATAAACTCTCTTTTTTGATCATGCCTTTGCATGATCAGAGAGGCAAATCCTCAGGGCACCAAGTGTATACAAGGTTCCTGCTTCAGCACTCATTTTTGAGACCGCAGATGTAATTGAATAAAACCTCTGCTACAAATACTTCCGAGATTGGGAACAGTCTACACCAAGACTCCTTCTTAAGCTTCTTTTTGCAAATGTCCAGAGCCAATCCATTTTCTCTCAATTCATTGGAGCTTTAAGCCATCTATGAGCCTTCTTGGCCTTCATTTTCCTGAAGCTGCTACCTACTGTCCAATACAAACTGTTCTGTTTGCATCTGCTGTTTCTCTTCCAACTGCTGTTTATTTCCCTGCATGCTTTATGGATGGTTTAAATAGAGGGAAATAATTCTAATCATCACATGAGTGAGAGCACAGGGAAACTGTTTGCGTTTGTAGATTCATATCTACGAGGCAATATACGGTGTATTTGCTGACATTCTGAAACTTCACTGCAGATTATTACTGGCTGCAAAATGGGAAAAGAGTTTTCCAGAAAATTTCTGAATATAGTAGTGCTTTTAATCAAATTTTATCTTAACCACAATGGTTTGTTCTTTTTTTTTGGTAATGGTAAATGGTAACTTTTTTTGACATGTTCTACCCAGGCCTAGAACTCACTGACTTTTGGTTGCATTTCCCAAAGCTAGTACTGAAGCTAGAACCCAACTGTTAAGTTATCTGACTGGTATGTTCGGAGTATAATATGATCAACAGCAGGGATGTGAAGGACAAAACTAACTAATTACTCATTTCATTAAAGAACAGTGTTGCAGATCCCAGTAAAAGGAAGAATTGCAATAACCTCACTAGTACAAAAGAGTGGTCAGTGTCAACAAAATTAGTGGGATTCTCTCATTTCCCTCTGCTGCCTTTTGTCCCCAGAAGGGCTTCTTGTCATTTCAGCAATGGCTGACAGGAGTCATTTGAGTGCTGACACATACTGTGGCACCTGTAAGCATTTTCTACATAATTGACATAGTCCTGCAGGGTTTTGACAAGTTTGTCAGCCTAATGAATGGGCAACTGAGCTTTAAAACGTACACTAAAGGTCATGTAAGTTGTTCAATGGAGGATGAAAAATTCTAGTAACCAAATAATAGTTTCTGACTTATTCTGCTTGCCTGAGAAACAGCAAGGGTGAGGGACACTTTACAACCTCCCCCTTAATATATAGTAATATATTTAACAGGGAATGGCCCTGCTTAGTTTAGCACAACTGCAGTTGTCTTCTCGTGAAAGCAGAGTAGATCTTGTTTATGAAAGAAAATTACTCACCAGAGCAATAAAGCATCTGTAGATTGCTATAGCCACATATATAACCTTGAGGTTATAAATGAGTAAAAATATTTGCTTTAAAAAATCATCTACCTTTAACCAAAATAGTTTTACTTTGCAGACAATATGTAGACCAAGCCAAACAGCTTGTACTAACAGTTAGGTTATAGCAAGTAGGCAAGGTATCCACAAATCAGCTGAGCTTTTGTAGCTGTGTAAACAACTAAATTTCATCTCAGAGTTAGACCAAACTGAAAACCTACCCACAGAGAGTCATTACTGCTCAGCTGACAAGCAGTAGCTTCTTAGATTGTTGCAACTCAATCATGGTTCACATCATAGTGGAGCAGTAGGACCTATCATAATACTCAGGATTTTTTGGTAGAAGTCCTGTGTTTTCCTTGCCCATAACTAATCTGTCAATATTTGAAATAAACATAATTATGTCTTACATAAGAACTCCATGACTGCATCTGTAACGGTGCCTTCCAAAGGTCAAAGATACACTGGCCAGGGACAACATATATTAACCTGACTTTAGGGAAATACTGGTGTTTCTTCAATTGCAGTTCCACACTCTTGTTTAAGTGGTCTAAAGCACAGAGGACTGTTTTTAACTGATATTTCTCCTCCTTGACGAGACAATGAGTCTACGGACTGACCTCACTGAGACTGGGATATTGACTCTGATGGGGTTTTGTACTCAAATGGCAGAATAAACATCCAATCAATAATATGTTTTCAGAGCAAGCTGCAGAGTGTTACACTAATTTTAGCAGAGTTATCAGATCAGTAGGAATAACAACCTGACTAATTTTTACAGGATTAGAATTGCTTAATTGCAGTTAATGACCATTTGTCAAGCACATGTTATTACAGACCATACCAAAAAGCTTGGAGAGGGGAGAGGGAGTAGAAAAGGAGGACCTAAAACTAATATTTTGTGATTAGATTCCTCGGTTTACTTAACTGCTTTTCCAGCTGCATAAAATTGATGTATTTTCCTTTCAGGGAAAGGTAATATTTGTGATGCAGAAGGCAATTTTCAAGCTGTCTGTGAGGAACTCTGGACTCCTATTAAGATATCTAAGCAAAACATCTTGCTTTGTATACACTACCCTTTACCGCACTTCTCTCTGGCTCCGTGGTCATCTGGGGGTCATCGTGCTGGTGGTTTACTTGACTACATTCCTGCAGCCTGGATTCTGCTTTAAACAAAGACAGATGTTAATAAGCTGTTATTGACTCTTCACCAGCAGGAGATAGCAAGAGGATTTTGTTCTCTGTTTCTAAGCAGAACTGGCAAATAAGAGATTTTGGGAGATTCAGTTGCTGAAAGAAGAAGGAAGGGCTGAGATATATGTAGTATATTTTTATGTAAAATGCCAATATTGACAGAAGAAAATCAGCTAGCGTTAATGATATTTGCAATTAGACGAGTACCTAAATTGACCCATTGCAAGTTTCTCTGTGCATTTGGAAATTCAAACCTGTATCTACATTCCCCAGAAAGATTGCACTTTTGTAATGTATCAACCCATAACCATTGATCCACGTGAGGCTGAACTCACTGGTATCTAAAAATCAGATGAGATCAGAATTTGGGGGGGCCTTAGCTCATTTCTCTATTTGTAAAAATAAGGAAAAAAACACACAAGAGCACAACTTTTATATTTATTTGTTGAAGTATTTAAATACCAAGTTTTTAAATATCAGTTCTCTCAGGTATTATGAAAATTTTCTCTTGCTTGCTCAGTTTGAGGTGGAAATATTATGCATGTGTCTTTATGTCCAATATTGAGTTTATTGCTGTTTGAGGGTTTTGGAATCTCAGAGGCACAAAGCAGACCTGAAGTGCAGTAACTCTAGTAATTTTCATGCACTTTAATAGCTGTAAACTAGAAACTAGTTTTGCTGTTCTCTTCCCCTCTCACTTTTATGTTTTTAATCACATTTTCCACTCATGCCACTCCAGGCAATATGACTCATGTTTCATCTGTTAGAATTTGAAAAAAATATTTGCTTTTTTATTGTTATGCAGATCATTAATATCATTCTGCCATATCTCCACTGATAATTCAGAAGACATTAGGGGACTGAATGTAAGGATAAACTAACATTTACTTTACATCAGCTCCCCATGAAGACAATCGGGCAGCGAATGAGAAATTGTTTGTTAGTCTGCAGCAGTCTTAGAAGTAAATATACTGGTTCTTTTAAAATGTTATAAACGTTGCATGTATAACCTCCTAGGGCAAAAACCTTTAAATAATTGACAACTGCAATGATATTTTTTCTTTCCACCTGTTGTAAATGTTCAAGTGGTCTGGAACATTAGGATATTAGTAAGGAATTTCACCTGGATATCATTGAACTTCAACTTGCCACCTTTAAAATTGAGTGCTGTGGAAACAGAATAAAAATTGTGAATACTTTCAGTTTTTTCAAGTACTACAGTGCAGCCATCTATGAAACCTCTAGCTGGAACTAGAATATTGTGTATTCAGTCTTCTGTTTGTAAAGTGTATTGGGAGCATGAATGGTTGGGATAAAAATGTAGATTAAATAGCTGCATATTTAGTAAGCACCTTCCACCTTACAGGCTGAATGAGGGAGGGGTTTGCTTGGAAATAACACTATGTTATCATGTAATTAAAGATATTTTCAGGGAAGAACATAATGAAGGTTGAAAAGGTGAGCTTAATTCTGCTATTTTCTAACTCTTGCGTATTTGACTTTGCAGTCCTAATATAGTTTTCTTTGTAAGAAACACAAGAGTTCTCATGGCAACTACTTTCTTGAGTGTCTGTTTCAAAGCTAAACAAAATTATTCATTTTAGTTAAGCCTTTTCTATGTTCCCAATGCAGATATTAGGTTTAAGAGACCCAAACTGCCACCAGTATTCCAAGTGCAGCTGTAGTAACTAAGGGGACAGAAGAAATATGACCTGAGTTGCCCTCATAGATGTTCCTGTGTAGCTTCTGTCCTCTAGAACCGAACTTGGTTTTGGCAACAGAAATTAATTGAAAATTCATGTTTAGTTTATACACAGTAATTTCCAAATCTTACAGAATTTGTGTACGTATGCAGTGTGCATGAGTATGGAAGACACACATGCAACAGAGATACTGATTTGCTCTCTGACTTAATTAAAAACAAACAAACAAACAAGTCCCTTAAAAATTCCCCACAGAAAGACGCTGAATGACTTCTAAAATATCATTTCTATTACAACCTCCTTGCTAAATGTTACCTACCCACTTCAGGAGACTGTCTGGTACCAGGTATAGAAAGGAAAGTGTAGGAAGCCTCACAGTAGACAGTTACAAGATCATTTTGCCACAAGAGAATGTTTCCTTTTAATTGCCAATGGTTAATAGATGGCTCAGGTCCAAAAATATGGAGGAGTTGTTTTCTGTATTGTTTTTATGCTAATGTAGCTGTCAGTGTTCTTAACAACCCCATTACTGTAGGTAATGGAGGTCTGGGGAATCTCATACATTGGAAAAAACATAGAACATGAGCAATAGAGAACACAGTGTGGGGTCATTTGAGGGTCTTTGCAGGAGGCCAGCCTGGAGATAATAAGCTTTTCCAGACCAAGCTGATTCTTGCAGAACTGCTCTGATGCTCATTTACTCAGGCTGAGTGGTTCTGTGCAATGAGTTTTCTCAGATCTCAGAGGATGGGGGAACATGAGATGAAGATAGTGGAACAGCCAGCCCAAGACTTTGGTTGGCTTTATGGGCCCGGCTTTTGTGCTAGCCACAGTTGGCTATAAGCAGAGTTGGTTATTTTCTGCGGATTCCACCTCCTCTGCTCTGGGATAAAGCAGGTTGGTGCTGAAGCATCCAGGTTAGCTCCGAATGCCCTTTCACTCACACGGCTCTGCTTCAGCTAGTACTGCTAGTTATTATTAATGCCCGGAGATGGCCAGTTTGATTGTCTGGGAACCTGTGGCTCATCTGAACACAGGCTGTATATACCATCCACAGATAACTGACACTTGTCTCCAGTTGTCCAGCTGGTACTGGAATGCTCATAAATTCCTATGAGTGAAAGAAAATGCAACTGGAAAGCAATTAGGTCCCCTATCATGGTAAACTATGCTAAAAAGCACCATCCTACTCTGCAAAAATGTGTCCAGTGAATTTCCATGCACATCTTTCCCTGGAGTGATGGTATTTGAACCCAAGTGGAAAGGAAAACAAGTGTATATAGGGAAATCACTAACTCTGGAGGTGTAGCTGGACAGATCCGAGCCCAGCTGCGTGGATTGACTGCCTTTTCAACCTGTTCATTGACCCACTTTCTCTTCTCCCGTCCCTCCTCACACAGGGGACCCAGCCTGGGATAACTTTTATCTGTGCAGATAAACTGCAACACTAAGAAATTAAGTGATCCACTAACTTCAGTTGCAGCAAACCTTATTTTCTTATCCTTTAACCTGGCTATGCTCTTCCCTGTCCTACTCTCTTTCCCACGGTGGGAAGAGCCTGCTCTTATTCCCAGTTATCCTTAGAACAATAAAATGCAGTATCACCTATGTGTCTGTGACATCCTGAGCTCATTTGACTTGATGTAGCTACCACAAGATATCCATAAGCTCCCCATTGTGTTGCAAAGGGCAAAACACAATACAGGGCAAATACACATCCTTCCAAAACCTGCTATCACAAGGAGAGAGTTGGTTGTTCAATTAAAATCTAGGAAGTAATGTCCTGCCTTAGTCTCTCATTTCTGCTTCTGGATCTTTGAAAGCTTTTCTTCTCTACTTTTTTTCCCATGCAAATACCTTCCTCTATAGTCATGACAACTAAAGGAAAAGCTATGTTTAAAACAAACAAACAATTAATATTAATCAAATATTTATGAGAACTCATGATGAATATTTATGAAAAATATCAGCGAAAAATATCAGTGTCTGCTGAAGATGTAAGATAAGAATGAGTTGTAAACTCTTTGTGTGAAAATAAAAATATACAGTAACTGTTAATTATGTGTCTACTATTATTAGGTACCATTAGAGCTGAGTGAACCTTTCAAATGATTTATTCACTTGCAGATAGGCTGACTGAAATGATTCACAAGTTTGGCAAACTGTTTTGGCCAAGAACAAACTAGAAATTTTATTCCAAAATTTTCAGAAAAAATGTGGTTTTTTTCTTAAATTGTCAGATCAGTGATTTACATCAGATGTGCCAAAGTGTAATTAAGAAAAAATATGTGTTTGACCCCAGTTCTTCTTAGAGGCACACCAAACTAATTTCTGGTTGATACAGAATGCATATTCCTGATATTTTTTATTTGATTATCAAACTGAAAAATTATTACTGGAACAGGACATAGTTCACCAAATTAGAAAGTTTCACATAAAGCTCTTTTGGTGGTGTAAGATGATTCTAGTATTTCTGTGGAAAAAGGGGGATTTCTTTTTCTCTTGTGTTTGCACTTCAAGATGCATCAAGAGCTCTTGAATAAAGCAGACCAGCTTTTAATGACAGTAGGCTAGCCTAGTTAAATCCAGACTTGAATTCAAGGTATGTTTTTAATAGTGAAGGTAATTAAATTTGAAACAATTTACCTAAGCATGCAACAGATTCTTCCTATCTTGAATGATACCAGTTGAGATGGGACGTCTTTCCAAAATATGCTTATGGTTACCCAGAAGTTATGGGTGGAATACAATATTTTTTTGCTCATGGCATGTGGGAGGTCAGGCTAGATGAATGTGTGTGGTTTCTTTTTTCTTTCCCCGACATTAAAATCTAGGAATCTATGAATAGGAACAATTTAATCTTTGATCTAAACTCTCCTCTTGATTTTTTCCCTGGTTAGATAGTAAAGCTGCCAATCAAGCACAGTCTATTTTATAATTTATCTCTATCAAACTGACATACAATCAGCTTAGGAAGGTGATCCCCACACACACTGATATCAGTGTTTGGTCACAAGTTTAAGTACCCAGTTCTGGAACATTTTCTGAGGTGGATATTGTCATGTGCCAAGTAACTTCAATGCAATCAATGGTGCTGTTTATGAACCTGAAGCAAAAATACTTGACATCTGTAAAAAGACAACTGCTGAATTTATGGAGTTTCAAGTCATACCACAAATGTATTATGGTCAGACCTTAGAAACCTGGCCTCAGGTGGATTACTCCAGCCCCTTTTATCTCCTCTGGTAATTTGCTAGTGTACACCAGCACTGCTGGGGTGGTCAATGCTGCATGTGCCGTCTGAACCTGGCAGCAGACAAAACCTGCTGGACTTCTGAGACCTGCTGCCCTTGGTTGCCTGGGCCAGCAGAAGCCTGCCTTTGCACTGGGACATGCCACAGTGTTCAGGAGGGACATGAGCTGTCTAGTCTACCCAGCTCTGTCCCTGGGATAGAGCTGGGAGGACAGAGGCAGCTGTCCTCTGGGCCATATGCTGGGCCAGGCATGGAGCCCAGGCACAGTCAGAGCAGAGGAAGCTGGGTGCTCTGCATGGAAATCCTTGTTTGTTGGTGTGCTGCTGGGAGTGAAGAGTGGGACCTCATCTCCAGCCTAGCCTTGAGAAGGCACTTGAAATGCCAATGGACTTCTGTTTCCTCTGAGTTCCCATGGATCGCATAGGGGAGGTGGCTTGCCAGCTGCTCTGAGCAGTTAATGAATGGGGAAAGACAGCAGAGTCGAGGCTGCACTCACCTCCCGCCCCTCCTCACTCTGCTATTTGCAGGGGGCTGCCCAGGCTTACCTCTGCAAGCTGGGGAGCTTCTTCTCAGCCACCTAATGGTGTGGTCTGCTTGGAAAGTCAGGTACTTGTAACCATAAATACGCTACTTGTATAAGCAATGCAAGAATAGTTAATGGGTTTGGAGCTGAGTAGTATTAACAACTGATTAATTTTGTAAGTATCTTCTATATTGGCTTTCTTTTTTCCTCCACTAATTGCTAGGGAGCTACCATTCATCAGCTGTCTCATAGCCTGCACAGTTTACCACTTAATTGGGAAGTTGGTTCACTCGTATGGTCCATACTGAGATGAAGAAAAGTATCTTGGTAGATGTATACTCATTATATAGTGTGTGAGCACTACTTGTATATGTCAAAAACAGCTCTTTGGTGTCCTCAGGAAATGGTCTCAGATACTAATGAAAAGTTTTCATGTTACCTTTCAACATCAGTTCAAAGAAGTCGTTGGTGTCTGCATAAAAATAAGTTTCGTTGCAGAGTGATTGAATTTTAATAATCTCTTAGATTTTTAGGACTTCAGTTCCAGTTTATTCCTGTCTTATTTTCTTCCTCTCCCTCCCTCTTTCAGCACTTTCCTCCTTAATCTCTTTCTCAGTAGGAGAAAACCTGCCTCTGGGCTACAAGTAGGAGGAGCAGAGAGCATGAAGGATCAAGCTAAATTAGGATATCTTGAAACACAGAAGGTCACAACCCTACATTTTTCTGAGAGCAAATTTCCTGCTATTGACTCTGTAACACTAAGAAAGATTCAAACTGATTTAATTTTCAACTCTCCCTGCCCACTCCCCCCCTACATTTTTCTTTTTCTCTCTAGACAACAGATGTCAATGTCTTTTTAAGTTGTTGATGATTAACTGCGAACACTGTACTGTTAAAAACTCCCAGTCACATTTTTCAAAACCTTCAGAAGTGTAACTGATAAAGTGCACACCACAGCAATGAACATGATTTTATTGCAGGTTTTTTGAAGTGAGAAACTTATTTTTCCCCTTTCCCTTCCTGCCTCATTTCAAATACTTTTAAATCCCTCCTAAAATGTATGCATCCATTTATTAGAGTAGCATATGTAAAGATTTATCAAATGACTGGGGTTTTTGTTTGTTTGTTTGTTTGTTTTCTGGGGAGAAGAGGGTATACATGTGAATTTGCAGCACAACAGCCTTTGAAGCAATAGCTTTTGTTGTGAGGCGGAGATCTAGCCTTGTTACTGACTTAACTTATTCAGACCAAAGGCATAAATTCTTCAGAGTAAATCTACACAAGCCATGCCAAGGTGGATATCCTCATATAGGTGGAAAGGCTAATAGAAATGTGAAAAGATAGTTAACCCTGCTTTCTTCTCATTCTGAGCTTTTCTGAATATTTCCCTCTATTGAGTCTTTTTCTGTTGCTGGGGTTTTATTTATTTATTTAAGGAGGAAACAAAATAAAGGCCCCAAAGGAAGGATAATCATTTATTTCCTTGCCATGCACACCCATCATGTAATACAGGAAGTATGCATGGGGATGTTCCTATGTAAAGTCATAAAATTTTATTTTTGCACCTTTTTTGGTATTAGTGTGAAAAATGCACAAGTTTTTTTGGGGGGGTGGGTGACTATATTTTTTTCCCCTGATTCTAGTGTGTCAATAATCTCCTCTTCTTTGCTTTCTTACTTGGTTGGTGGTTTTTTGTTTGGTTTATGGGTTTGTTTTTTTTTTTAATTGCTCTCTTGTGTTTTTAACCTTCTTCCACAGCAGATAAAGGAGGATTGCTGCTACCTCCTAAGGTAACAGCAATTATATTTCCTCCCCTGTTTGATTCACAACTGATCTAGATGTTGGAGCTGTCAGAAATCTCCTGACAAGGCTGTCATTGGGCTCATGGCAGATCAGTTAGAGCTAATGAAAAGAATTATAGGTGTGGTAATCTGTCGCAAGAGCTGAGGGACTATGGTTAATGCTACTGTAAAAGGCTGGGAAAACTAGCTGGAGTGTGGTCTGTCTAAACTGCGATCTTAATCTGGCAAATTCTTAAAACCTAAACTTAACTTTATGCACCTGTGCAAGTCAGTAGGCGTGCTCGCACAGCATGCAGAGATAAGCATTTGCATACAGCTTTGCAGATTGGTGTTGTTATGATGTAAAGTCTTCAAAGCTGTTTGGTTTTGGTATTTTTCCTCTCTTGTCTGCAGTGTTAGTAAGCTTTGGCTGGCATATGCTTCTTAAAAGAGCTGTTAGAAATAGTCATCATTATTGTCTAGGTAAGAACATTGACTTTTCAAAGCTACAGTTGGACTGATTAGCTGGGCTGCCTTTGTGGGCAGGTGAACTTAATTTCCACTCCCAGTGCTATACCCTGATATCTCACTGCTCACTAATGTTTTGAGAAATTCCCATGCCCATTGCTGGGTATTTTTGAGGAGAATATAGAAAGCAATGGGACCACGTGTGCCAGTGAATCACTTCTGCAGCCAGAAGCATTTAATCTAAAAGGATCCACCAGGATACCTGCAGGGCTGCTGCTTCTCCTGCCCACCTTTGCTCCCCAGTGGTCCCTTACACAGCTCAAGACACAAAAAAGTATGTGGGATGAGGATGTTAATGCGGTAGAAGACTAAATAGGTGCTCAAGAGAAGGTAGAGCTTTGAGTAAGACAGGAAAAATCACAGCCCTTTAGAGTTCTCTGTTGCTATTTCAGCAGCAGGTTCTGAGTTTTCAGCTACTTCTATGGTTTTTGAGGGATTTTGTTGTGTTTTGTATTTTTTTTTTGTCTAACACCAAAAGTGGCTCAGTAATAAAATTTAGTCTCATTTTTGCAAAGGAAAATAAATTAAAACTTATTGTTAAGGCCAGTAACTATGGCTAAAAAGACTACTAGCTCCATGGGAACAGAGAGAAGAGAATAAGAATTTTAGGAAGTTTTAAGTAAGTAAATTAGCAAATGTTTATTTGGAATAACACAAAAGGAGGTATATATAATCTGTCCATTCTTTCTTGACATCTCTTTGCTGAGACCCACTGTTTAGAGGGGAAAGGCACTCTGGGGAAAAAAAAGCCATACAACACTGTTTTTAAAAAGAGCTTAAAAAGAACAAAATTAATAGTTTTGTTTTGTTGTGTTTTTTTTTTTTTAATTAAAAAAAATCCCACTATACCAGTAATTAGCCTCCTCAGGATGTGTGTTATTAAGCTGGCTGCATGCTTAGGTAGCCAAAAGGGAAGGTACTGTGCTTTCATCCTCTTACCTAATGCAACAAATCCAAGGTATGCGCCAGCCACTTATTAATGCACACCATGTTGAGGCTTAATGCTATTGTACTTGTTCTTTTTCAAGCTCCAGGCTGGTTGTACAAGGAAATGCTGCAGAACAGCTTTGGGAGCAAAAGTCACAGTTAGGGATTATGTTCAAGCATTGAAGAAATTGTAAAAACTCTTTTGTTGTTTTCCTGTTTTTTGTTAATAAAGGACTGTTTTATTGGTTATACACTTTCAAGTAAATTTCTCAGTCATCTTTAGAAAAGCTGGTTTCAGCCACCTACACGTCTCAGAAGGAAAAATAAATTAGGCTGAATTTTACCTGCTTTTCATATATCACTGCAATGTCAAAGCAGCTGTTTATTCCTTAGTGTGCCCTTCATTTTCCTATTGAAACAGCTTAAAGCAATCTAATTTTTTTTTCTAGAAGTTGGAAGCTTCCTAACATGGAAGATAGTCCACTCCTGAATAAAGCCTAGACAGGCTTCTCTGATGTTTTAATGATCTTGTACATCAAGAATGGCCATTAAACACAGTCAGTGCTTCCAAAATAGGAGGAGGGAAGGAAACCTCTATGTGTAAAGGTTAGAGAAGGATAGCAGATATATTTTCCATGACATCACTGGACAGAAATGAAAAAGCAAAGAGTATAAAATAAGGGCTCACTGAAAACTGGAATATTTCAAAACAGTATTTTCTCCATTACAAAATGTTTCACTTTTGGAAAAAGACTGCCTTTGTTAAAGACCATTTTGCCCTACTCTTTCAACCCGCTCTGGAAAAGATGCACTTCTCCAGTCTGGTGCGTGTATGAAAATGCGAAGGCTTCTGGTTTGAACATTTAGTATTCATTTGGGCAGAGAAGAGAGGCTGGATAAGGAACAGGGTAATTGTTCCTGACACAGTGGTTGGTCCGTCTCCTGTTTGGCACAGAAATAGTCCTTGGCTGAGAGAATGCACAAAAGCACATTACTGGGCACCTCTGTGGTGGCTGGCCAGGAGCCCGTTCACAATCCATATGCAAGGACTGCCACTGAACAGAAATGGGGAAATGGGGAGGCTCCTCGGCTGGGCAGAGAGCTCCGCAGCACTGACCCTTCCTCTTCCTCAGCTTGCACCAGGCTCAAGGCACGGCAGGTCCATCACGCCTGGCAGCTTCTCTTCATTCTTTATTAACCAGCTGTCTCTGTCCTGCAAAAAAATTGCAGGTAGAGCGATTAGGAGAGTCAAAATGGATGATTTGTAACAAAGAGCTTGGGCTGTTGTTCTGTCCATACAACCCTGGGTAATACTGGCTGTATCTCTGCAGGGCAGTGTAATAAACAAACCTGGTGTGGTATTAGACACATTTTTATGCTAATCCTTATGACTCTTTATTATTAACATCATGCTATTGTTATATCATAAAAGTCATTAAATTTAATCAGCTCCAAAATACCTGTTACCTTAACTAAAATCATGCTGCAAACATGCTTTAAAGGTGTACCCCCTGCAAATGCTTTTGTCTGATCATTACCTACCCCATTTGTAGGATTATGCTCTAAGAGATTATAAACAAAGAAAACAATGGCCCCACTGCTGTATTTATACTCTGCACAATATATTTTTAATATATTAACATTAAATGAAATAGATCAGGAGCCTGTGTTGATAGATTCACCTGGGTGGTTTTGAAGAAATGTGTATTAACTCACCTTCTGAGACTTAGGGTTTAGGATGGTAGTTACATGTTTGCCTTTCCCCCGCCTCCATTCATTCCTATTGAAGCACAGTTTTCCAATCACAGGAAGGCCTTAGGACGGGGGTGTATGGGGGCATGTGTGTGTCTGTGTGGCTACTTTTTGTGGACACATAAAATTGATGAGTACTTATGCTTGCCTGAATGAAACCAGATTCAAGCAACAAATATCTGCTACACATGTCTCTTCCATGGGAAAAATAACTTATATCAGCATTCCTATATAAATGTTAATAATGTGTCCGATGTGATTGCTATCAAGCAATTTTTGTGCTGTGCCACAGACCTCAGCCACAAGAGTGCTAAATGAAGTCTTATCTGCCTTTTTTTTTTCCAGGTTTCAGTTATTATTATTTACTTTTTTTGGCTATGAAGTGACAAAAAAGTTGAGACTTTCTGAACTATGGTGAACATCTCTATTTCATAGGCTCATAATTCATGAACTCCTTGTCTGATTTACTGCAAATTTGGTAGAAAAACCCTACCTCAGCTTGAGACCTATACTACAAATCTTGAGGCCAATATGATTTGTGAATCTGGAATTTAGAACTGGGGATAGGAGCCAAATTTTATGTTACAATGGAAATCCACATTGTAGCCTTAATTAAGGGGACTCTTACTGTTCCTTAATATATTTTTCCCAGCCCTTCATGCCTCAAAATACAGACATATGAGTAATGAATATTCCTTTTTGTATCTGGTGCCTATTTAAAGATCCTCAAGTGAAGTAAAGCGACAGAGCTCCATAGAGATCAGCACACCTGATTTACGCTATCTTCGCTGTACGCTTGGTAGTCTGAGGGATGCTGTATAGACATGATGTGATACCACTCCGTGTTTTGCAGCAGTCCCATCTTTACAGCAAACAGAATACCTTTAAAAAGGGAAAACTGTCAATATACCCCAAATTGTTGCTTGCATAAAACCATATGAAAGCCCTCAGTAGAAATACTTTTCTTGCACTTTCTGTTGAAGCAGAGCTGTAGGGGGGGAAGCCGATGTGGAGAGATGCATCATGAATCTTTCCACTGTTTCATAGGAAATGGTTTCTTCCTTGCTGGGTTACAGCCATTTTGTTCAGACCTTGCAGTTTGTATTCCATCATTTTATTAGTCTTTCTTGAGTATGTTAGCTTCCACTTTAACACAGTGGCTTTTATAAGTGAGATGAATGGTTCACTGCTTGGTTTTTGTGTCCTGGGGCATCTTCTAAATATAATTATCAAATGTGAATGTAATGGCTTTCTATTTTTTCTGCACCAGGTCTGTAGAATGATTATTTCAGCATAGGGTACTGTATCAGTTTATTACAATGTCAGATGCCAGTCTTTTGTTTAAGACCTGGAACCACTTATTTTTGTAATAAAATATTGTACACTATTTGCAACTGCAATATTCTCAGCTTTAGTAATGAATGAAAAACACAATCAAAGCAAGAGTGTTTCAATATATCAAACTCATTACAGTCATTATCAGAATATGGTGAGATGGGGAAGGACAATTTCAGCCTAGAGAAATCACTGTAACCTATACACAGCATAGAATTAAGTAATAAAGAGCAAGTGGATGTACATGATATTTGATTTCTAGATAGAGAGTGAATGTGTTCAGCTCTCCCATCTGTCCAGAAATGAAATGCTTTACCAATGAGTGGTGTTTTACTGCTATTCCAATGTGGCTTTCCTGCATGAGTCTTTCTTCACATAAAATAAATATCCTTTATGGAATTTAAAACTTTTCCCCCAGATTTATTAGGATCTTACTTTATCTTCTTTTCTTTTTTGTAAGCCTGCTGATTATTCATCATAGGAGACTTCTTACAGAAGTGTCAGAGCAGTCCTAGGGAGTTAGGCACCTCAATCCTACTGATTTTTGGTAAGAATGATGTATTCATCTCTGTAATCTGCTTTGAAAGTAGGAGTTTCTCTCATTATTTAATTCAAAATAAGAATTATAATACCGAGAATATGCAAGCATTGCTCACAAAATACTCCTTTGACAGGACAACTCATATGAAGGGAGATAGTCATGGTAGGAATGATATTTCATCCATTCCAGTTTGGTGTTCAGACCCACATATAGTTAATCAGCAAATCCACCTAGTGGAAAATCATAGTCCTGAAATTAAACCAACCACTACAGGATGTATGAAGGAGAAGAGACTTAAAATAGATTGATTTATCTTTCCTTCCACTTATAAAATACCTGTTTAGTTTGTTTTCCATGTTCAAAAGATGGAGAGAATGGTTTGTTTTCTACGCTGCAAAGAACTACTTTCACAGGAACTGCCTACATCTAAGATGCTTTATTTTCAAAGGCTTATTTAAGTTTCCCAATTGTTCATTTTTCAGGAAAGTGCCTAGTTCCTTAAATGGCACAGTAAAAGCCTCTGTGTTGACAGGAAGCCTTTTCCAAAGGTTAATTATTTTATGAGAAAAGAAATTACTCCTATATTGCCTGTTAACCTTTGTTTTTTCTTTAAAAAAAAAAAAATTATTTCCTTCAGTTATGTGACTGCTTGGGAGTCGCAAGAGCTTTTTTCACTTTCTAATTTAGCTTATCTCTTAAATATTTTTCTCAAATCTGAACCTTATCTTGTTAATCTTGTTTGTTCTAGAGAGAATAGATTAAATTCCTTTAACTGCCCACTTTATTAAATTCCTGGTATAATTTATTAGTCTAACAAAATCAGACAAGTAGGAAATTTAATTGCTTAAAAGTGCATAACCCATTGCTACTTCAGACTTTCTCATAAATGTGTGTTACAGTTATGAAAGATAATTAAAATGAAAATTGTTTTCTTTTAATTAGACTTTCATAATGAGCATTTTTCACTACCAAAATAATTAAGTTTTCAAATGACACACTTTTATTTAAAAATATCAACTATATAAGGTCCTTATCTTCTCCCCAGAAAAGGAATATCTGATTTTGTTTCAATTTAATGTGCCTCCGTTTTCACCAACGTTGATAAGGTAGAAAAGTACGCTGATTCCCATTCTGCAGGTGAGAGATGGAGGCAAGATGACATTAAAGGTGTTCACTCTACCTCCTTGCTGCTATTGCAGGTGTTTCACTAGGATCCAAACTGCCTGAAATTAGGAGATATATTCTCTTGGTAGCTACTGAAATAGGCTCTTGGGGTTCCTGTAGCTTCCAAAATGGGAGTCCCAGTCACTCTGGGTTAGACACCTAAGCAGAATGAACATCCTCGTCGTACAAGATAGCACACAAAGTCTTTAGCTGATCCAAAAAAATTCTTCCACAGATTTGTTCAACAGACTTTTTGTGGCACTTCACTCTGGTGCGACGTTGGCAGTTGTCAGTGGTTTGTCTAGAAGGCTACAATCACGGGCTTTCAAGAACGTTAGTCACGTCCTGTTATAAAGAGCTGGAAAGGACCTTCATGACTAGCATTTTGAAGGCAGCCATTGTACAAATTTCAAAGGCATATTCTATCCCTTGTTTTACACCAAGCCAAGTACATGCCAGGATCTGACTTCAGGGAGTTGAATTGGCAGATATGACTAAAAAAACTGACAGTGTATGCCTCAGTACTGAACCTCTGTATTTGACTCAAGGAGATCCCAATAATTGGAAACACTCATCTTGTCATCAGCTTTATTAATTCAAGTGTTTAGGGTTCTATGCTCCACCATCTTTTCCGGCACTATCAGGCACAGGTTATTTTTATAGTTGTTGTTCATCGCAATAAGACAGCAGCAGAATTCCTGGTGAACATACTGTACAATCAAGGGCAAATCTTCAGTCATTTACAAAAGCTGGATCTTCATTGAAAAACAGGTCTTGTTGCAGATAATTTAGGTTAGAGGGATTTTTATATGCTTTGCATTTTCTGCTCTTTATGCCATATTGTGGTGGTGATGTTTTATTGGCTTTTATTCTACTATTCCATGCCCAAGTGTATTTTCAATGGTATTTTTTTTCTTTTTTTGTTTTGTTATTTTTATACTCTTCCTGTTCCCTGAATATTAAAAGGTGTATCTTGACTTTAATTACTTACCTCTTGTTACTAGTGATGAGAGAAACTTTCTGAATAACTGCACTGAATTTTCATAAGCCAGCATAGCTCCAGAAAGTTGAGATGTAGATGCACATTGACCAAAAGAAACAAAAAAAATTGTAAAAGAGCACATAAACACAGCCCTGAAGCTGTTTAAGTTATGTGCTGGTTACGAGTTAAATGCCATTATCACTAGCTTGCTATTATTAATAACTAAGCAGTGACTATGGTAGGTCCTGGTTTTATAAAGGATGAGGCTGAAGGATGAATGATTTCAAACACCAAAGAAGTATTTTAACTGAATTTTCTGAGAGGAAAAATTGTATGATTCGAAGGTAAAATTTGCTATGAAATATGTGGTTTACACTATGTAAAACTCAAATTAAGAGATTAAGTACCATTCACCCAGTAATGAATGAATTCAGTAAAATGCATACCGAGTGTGCCTAACTTTCAGTATTTAACCTTTGAATCTAATCAAATGAGTTCTATAGGACTTTTAATTGGGTTTTGACATCAGAGTATTTTTTACTTAGTGATGGGCTGCAAAACCTGTAGACAGGATCATCATGGGTGTGTTCAGATGCTCAAGGTGAAATTTACCTGGGTTTTCATGAACTCATACAAGAACAGATACTGCTTTGAGAGTTTTCTTTCTTATTTCTGGTACTTCCAAGTTACAGTGGAGTTGTGATAGCATTACATGTTCTTACAAGAAAAAGAATAACGATTTAAGGAGGTGAAGAGTCTGACAGCTTTCTTCAGTCTTAGATTTTGAAAAATCTTCTCATCCTGAGCCCCAAAATAGGGATTCTTCCTCCTACATGCCTCGTTTTTCTGCATGTGCAGATTCCTTGCAAATCGCGTCTGTTCACCCCAAGTTTGGGTACAACTGTTGCCTGTTTTCTTTCTCTCCTCTAGAAAAATATTCTTAAGATCTGTATTGTCTCCCACTTTTCCAACAACCGAGTATTTGCGTGACTACGCTTGCCAAAATCCTTATGATTAGGTTCACCACTCCCTGCATTGTTTTGTTGTCTGGTTTTGCCCTCCAGCTGATATGCTTTTTGTTCCTGTTTGCTATTGTAATCTTCCCTTAAACACAATACAAAAGCACTTTGAAAAACTCACCAACATCAAGAAAGGACGGAGCAGATCTTTATTCTGTGGGACCATATGCCTCTTGGAGAAAAGATAACTGTCGGGAATGGTTTTTGCAAGACCTGGTGCTTTCAGAAGCCTATTATAGGAGAAGAACCTGAATGCCCAACTCTTACCTCTTTTTCAGATTTTGTTCTCAGAAAAAAAAGTGTTTTAATGTAACTGTCTGAGACAGCACAGTGTCTTCTAAAGGATCAAGGTCTCATAAAAGTACAGTAACAGGTGTCAGAAAACAGTTTGCTACTCAGTAGAATGCTGTGCAGTCCAGTACATAATTAGCAACA